>JARHVA010008743.1:415000-429267 GCA_037957365.1 Torreya grandis
TTGGATAATGGATGATAGGATATGCTGGCTGAAGGAGGTTTTATCCAAGATAGGTTCTTGGTCAAAAATTTGATCTTTTTTAAAAATAGGATCTTGATAAAAAATGGGATCTTAATCAAAGATATATTTTTGGTCAAAGATAGGGTTTTAAATAAATATGGGTTCTTCATGAAAAATGGATGGTAAACCATGGTTTTTAAAGGTACATTGATTAACTATGGATTGGTAAAAAATGGATGTGTCATAAATGGAATCTTAAAAAAATGTATATAATGTTATGACCTTGAAATGTAAGTTGTATGTCTTGATTAGGCTCAGGAAAGACATCTTGGCATATCTCCAAGCTATGATTTTTAGATGTGGATACACTTGGATTTACCTTGATGTACCCTTTGTTAATCAAATCTTGGATATAATGCTGTAGTCTTGTACAATGGCTTATAGAATGACATTAAATTTTGTGATAACCATAATATTCATTAGGTCTATACCATTCAAGTTTTGGGACATTTGGATCAAAATATTTGGTTTTTATAAATATTATTAAGTTTTTAGTGACCAATTTTTGAAATAATACATCATAAGGCCTACCTAAAGGAGTGAAATTTTTCTTAATAGTCATAGTAATGTTTTTGATAGGTTGGGAGTTTTGAAGTTCTTGTAACTCTAGGGGTGGAATGACACTAGATGGTAGAGGTGCTAGAATTTTATTCCCTTTATTAGTGTAATAGGGGATGTTATAATCACGTCTATAACTAGTGGAAGGGATACTTGGTTGATTTTGTAAAATATGTTTACTATTGGTAAGGTGATGTTGATGTGGAATGTTTTGGGATTCCCTAGTATTGAAGTGGGTTAGAGAGGTAGATTAATCTTGGAAGGATGTATTTATTAGATTTATGTTGATTGTGAAAGTATATGGATTTGGTGTATTTTTTAGGGTTGATGGACTTGAATCTATTAGATTTGATAATAAATGTGAATTTGATGTAGTTTGGTTCAATTTTAGGAATGGGTTGGATGTAGAACCAAATGGTTGATTTTGATGAATGTGGAAAGGTTGGTTTTGATTCTTATATGAGTTGAAAGATTGATTTAGATGCAAGATATTTGGATTTAAATAAATTGGGTTTGATTTATGAATGGATTTTAGTTCAAATATAGATTTCAAAGTGGTGGTGAAGGTGAATCAAAAGTTTGATTTAGATTGATGCTAAAGTTAGAACTAGATGGATTGGTCAATGCATTTTGATCTGTGATTGGTGAATTTTGATTTGTGGATGACATGGCACTTGTAAGATAATTTAAGTAATTTTGACTATAAAATCTATAAAATTGATTTGATGTTGTCCCTAGAGTAAAATTTGGATGTTGATCTATAGGTAAACATGAATAAGCATTCCATTTTAAAATTGATTGGTTATGATTTGGGTTGAATTGGTTGGTTGGAAAACTTGAATGACTATTCATTTTTGGATTTTATTTATTTATGGATGAGTTTGAATACATATTCAAACTCATATTTCAATTTATTATATTATTGATTTGATGTTGATTCAAATATGTGTTTGAATCAAAATTGGTTGGATAGAATCCTAGGTGAAGATAAGCATTATTTGTATTGGAATTTGTGAATGAATTGATCAAGGGATTGTTAAACATAGACATGTCTCTTATAATGAATGACTTTCACTAAGGGAAAAACTTGACTCAATAAACAAAAAGACTTACCAAATTGACTAAGATTTTGATTGTCAACTAAATGCTTTTGAATTTTTAGATAAATATGGATTTAAGATGTTTGGTACATTTAAGATTCAAAAGGAATTTTTTTTCAATCAAGAATAATGCAACACATGGTAAACACAAGGAAATAAAAAACAAATTTATATTCTAAATATTCAATAAATTTCATAAAATAGGTTGAGAACTAGGATGAGGGTCATGAACAAATATTGGTCCTTCTTATGTCACTAACTAATTTATACTCTCAAATATGCACTAATATTTCAAGTTACTAACCATGGAGTATCCTACCATTCCCACGACCCACTGAGTCTAGTTTTGTGGCCTTGTGGAATTTTGCTTCTAGATGTTAACCACTAACTAATGCACCAAAGTGTAATTATAAAAGAGGTTATCCTAGGCTTAAGATTTAAACTAGCTTATCTATGGGGAAAATATGGAAGAAATTGACAAAGTGGACACATAGTATTAGGTCTTGTCCCAAAGTGCCCAACACAACCGTATGAGTTTCATTATGTTGATAACTAGTCATATCAAATTTTGAGTCATCTATTAAAACCTTAAATATTGGAGCATGAAATACCCTCACATCATGGTGTCGCTAAAAAACACAACCATTTTGGTAGTTAAAAAAAATAGATCTCAATTTATACACCCCACCAATAAATGAGGTTTGGCCTACTATGTGGTGGTGAAATTCATAGTTAATATAGACTCTAATAAAATAAAAATAAAAGTAAATACCCATTTCTAATTTCTAAATTTCATCACCAATGTAATGCTAAGGAAAGAGTATACATGAGTATTACTTACATAACATAGATAATTGTGGAAATATTTCTAATTTTTAAGTATCATTAACAATTTAATACCAAGGAAAGAGCATACATGATTTTCCAAACCACAAATAAAAATACTAAAAAAAAGTGATGTAATTACTAAAAATTTTGAAAATAAAAATGAAAAGTGTTAATATAAAATATTGGCTTTTTTTTTTATCAATTCTTTTTGCAGATCCTCTTTAGCAAGCATTCTACAAACAGGTTATTAGAATGTTTGATTTGGCTAGAAATGAGGTAACCTAAATTTAAAGAGTAAAAAAAAATGAAAAATAAGTGAACAATACCTCTCCATTATGAAAATGTTATTACATAGCCATATTAGAAAAGCAAAATTGAAATAAAATCAAGGTAGGGAAAAGACAGAAAGAAAAATATAGAAAATAAAAAGACCCATGCTTATAAGATGATTTTGATACCAAGAGAAATGATTTTTCTACCAACAGTGATAAATTCATTGTTGAAAGAAATGAATTCACTATAGGTAATAATGATTTTTCTACATAAAAATGCAATTTCATTTCAGAAAATGATGAATTTACTACAAATTTTGAATAAATATCTTCAGGTAATGAAGAAATCACTCTTTTTTGACAAAAATGCTATAGATTATGAATAAATAGTTATATCATAACAAAAATACAACCCTACAGGCATAACATAAACATATAAAAATGCAAAAATAGGATAATTTTGTTGTTATGGTCTATAATGTCACTATTTTTACTTCGAAATTCACTATTATTAGAAGAGCACACATAGTCAAATGTAAAACAATCGATATCAACCTTTAACTCATACCATCACTCAAAAAAGGAAAGATTGAACACAAAATGCATACATAAATAACAAAAATCAAAAGAGAAATGACATCTAAGTGCAAAGAATGATGATCAAAAGATTAAAAAAGATGTGGGAAAGGTCCCACTAGGCATGGTAGAAATGTATGAACTCAATTTAGACATGCAAAAAAAAAAAAAAATCTAATCTAAGATAAAATTCAAACTATAGTAGAGCAACAAACAAATAAAACAATAATCACCAACTTTACTTTTTAAATGCACAACATTCCTCCATTATGACATATATTTAATTTGATCTTTTAAAATATGTGGTGTTCATTCCTCTAATGCAAAGAGAGAATGGGCAGTGTTTTGGTGAAAAAGGAAGCAATAGATTCACCTTTATTTAGTTTGATTCACTTATGTGTAAAATTTTGATTTCCTTCTTGTGATTGTGGTACTTTGATGTGAAGCTTGAAAATGGACATTTACAAGTGTATTTATAAATGTTTGGGGAAGGATCCAATGGTGGAGGATCATTTGGTATATTTTAATGATCCAAAAGATCAATAGCAGCTAGTGAGTCCTTACCCATGAGGATGAAGACCATTTCATAATGGTTGAGAAAATCATGGGGTTAGTTAGATGACTCAACAAAACTAAGTTAGTTTGCTTGACAACTCAGGGGATGAGTCATAAGAGGTAGAGAATTTTATGAATATTGTTGGGATGGGGGAGAAAAAGGTGGGAAATGTTTGGATGAGGTGGAAAATATAGATTTTAGTATTTAAAATAGGGATTTAAGGGTGCATAATTGACTTGTTCAATATTTTAAATTATTCAATTAATTGAATTTGGGAGGAAATGTGATTTATTAATTTAATAAGAATTAATAAATAGATTAGGTGCATTTTAAAACTAAATGAAATTTAAGTATCTATACCCCCTTACACTCTTAATGATTATTCATAAATATAAGAAAATGAATATCAAAACCAATGACACAAAACTAAAGTTAATGTTAGGTTGTGGAGCTAAAAACTTCAACTATGGAGACATGGAAGAGGTTGCTAAGTTCCAGGGATATCGGTGTTAGCAATGTAACCGATGTTGGTCATCTATAGTGCAAAAGGGAAACTAGCATTTGCAGGAGGTCGGCCGATGTCGGTCACCTCTAGGCAGACAGGGACTGACGTCAGTCGCCTGTATGGTTCCAAAATTGTTTGTTATACAAATAGTTAGTTCATTGAACTGAGTGTTTGCATGTAAAGGCTATTTTGAGTCTTGAGCTGCATGTCTAAATTAAGAGTCTAAGTTATTGTTTAAGTCTAGGATCTATTTATAGACCCATTGGCATTTATTGTAAAGTGTGCTACTAAAGAGAACAAAGTGTGTGTTCCTCCTAGTTCCACAGAGTGCAAATAGAGGAAGGCAATAAAATGATTTCTTCTAGTTGTAGGATCTTGGTCAAGGCCATGTTTGGAGATCTACATGTGTAAGTAAGGTCTATAAGTTACAAGTTGTTGCAAGCTTATGGGAGATATACTTGAAGTACTTTGAATACTTGTGTACTGGCAGGGTTATTACTGACTGGTTGGAGGTGAACACCAATTCTATGTTTGAGTTGTGTGTTCGGACCATTTTTGGTAGGAGAGTGAACTCTTGAGAAGAATTACTATACACTTGGTGTGGGAAACCTGAAAGGTGTGGAAGAGTGTGGCGTCTCTTCATTGTATTCTTTTATGGGTGAGTATTAATACAGTTTGTGTTGTCTCTAATATTCTATGTCATTTTTGAATTCTAGTTACTTATTGCTTTTGGTTAATTCTGCATATTTAGTTGCTAATACAAGGTAATCATATTGTGCTATTTTTGAGGAGAAAGATTCTAACAAGTGGGATCAAAGCTGTTTATTGTTCTTGATTCCCCATCAACTGGTATCAGAGCTTTTAGTTGGGTTACTAACAAGTGTTTTAGATCTGGTTAGTGTGTGTTGATTATAGGTTACTCACAAGGGTTTCTATTTGACTAGGAGTATAGCAATGGCAGAAGAAATTAAGCTACGAATGGAGAAGTTTAATGGTAAGAACTATCAATTATGGAGGATATAGTTGAAGATTATTTGTATCAAAAAGATTTATACTTATCGTTGGGTGGGGTTGGATGCAAGCCCACAGATATGAAGGTTAAAGAATGGGAGGTTCTTGATTAGAAGGCTCTAGGATCTATAAGGTTGAGCCTTGCATCATCTGTGATTTCCAACTTATCTCAGGCTAAGACAATGGTAGAGTTGATGGAATCTTTGGAAAATTTATATGAAAAACCCTCAGCTTCGAATAAGGTATTTCTTATGAAGCAATTATTTAATTTGCAAATGTTGGAAGGTGGATTTGTTCATAGTCATCTTAGTGATTTCCATGGTTTGGTAAACCAGTTAAATTCAGTCAATATTGTTTTTGATGATGAAATTAAGGCACTCTTAATCTGATGCTCATTACCTAAAACTTGGGAGAGTTTGGTAATGGCAGTTAGTAATACTGCGTCTGCTTCAAAAATCTTAAAAGTGGATGATGTTGTGAGTGTAATATTGAATGAATAAATTTTTAGGAAAAGCACAGGTGAATCATTAGGAAATGCTTTGAGTGTGGAAAGAAGGGGAAGGCAAAGAGAGAAGATCGAGCATGGGAGATCAAGGTCCAAGATAGGCAGGAGATCCAAGTCTAGGTATGGTAGAATAACCTACTGGAAATGTGGAAAGCAAGGGAACTTAAAGAGAGATTGTAGGTTGGATGAAGATCAGCATGAAAGACATGAAGCAGATGTTGCAGATTTCGTTGCACAGGATGCTCTGGTATGTTCTTTAGATAAAGTAGAATCTTGGGTTTTAGATTTTGGTGCCTCTTTTCATGCATCCCCAAATAGTGAATTTTTTCATGAGTATATCTAGGGAGACTTTGGAAATATTTTTTTAGGGGATGGTAAGCCTTGTCAAATGGTTGGCAAAGGGAAAGTGAAGCTGAAATTGCAGATGGGCAATGTTAGGTTGTGGAGCTAAAAGCTTCAACTATGTAGACAAAGAGGAGGTTGCTGAAGTTTTAGAAGTACCGGTGTCGGTAGTATAACTGACGTCGGTCATGATGAATGTAGAAGGCAATCAACATCGATAGGGAGTTAGCCGACATCGGTCAGCACTAGTCAGATAGGAACCGATGTTGGTCACCTGTGTGTTCCAGAACTATTTGTTGCATAAACAGTTAGTTTGTTGAACTGATTGTTTTCATGTAAAGGCTATTTTGAGTGTTGAGCTACATGTCTATTATTAGTAAACTAAGAGTCTAAGTTATTGTTTAAGTCTGGGATCTATTTATAGACCCATTGGCATGTATTTTAATTATGAGCTAAAAAGGAAGGCAAGGAAGATCCTTCCATTGTAAGATCATTGAGTTGCAGGTTGTTGCAAGCTCATAAGAGATCTACATGTGTAAGTATGGTCTGTTGAATTGTAGGTTGCAAGTTCATGGGAGATCTACTTGAAGTACTTTAGAGTGCTTGGTACTGGCAGGGTTATTACTGACTGGTTGGAGAGGTGAACACCAATTCTGTGTGTGAGTTATGTGTTGGGACCATTTTTGGTAGGAGAGTGAACTTTTGAAGAAGAATTACTGTACACTTGAGGTGTGGGAAGCCTCTAGAAGGTGGGAGAAGTGGCATCTTCTTTATTGTATTCTTTTTTGTATGCGTATTAATACAAGATAGTGTATTGTCTCTCATATTCTATGCTATTTGTGAATTCTAGTTACTTGTACTTCTGGTTAATTTTGCAAGTTTAATTGCTTATATTTGGTAATCATATTGTGCTCTTTTTGAGGAGCAAGATCCTAACAAGTGGGATCAGAACATGTGTGTTGTTCTTGGATTCCCCAACAACTAGTATCAAAGCTTTTGGTTGGGATACTAATAGGTTGGATTAGATCTAGTTAGTGTGTGTTGATTACAAGTTACTCATAGGGGTTTTTGTTTGAGTGGGAGTAGAGCAATGGCAGAATAAAGTAAGCTACGAATGGAGAAGTTTAATGGCAAGAAATATCAATTATGGAGGATGCAGATTAAAGATTATCTGTATCGAAAAGATTTGTACTTACCATTGGGTGGGGTTGATTGCAAGCCCTAGGATATGAAGGATGAAGAATGGGAGGTTCTTGATCGGAAGGCTCTGGGATCTTTAAGGTTGAATCTTGCATCATCTATGATTTCCAACCTATCACATGCTAAGACAATGGTAGAGTTGATGGAATCTTTGGAAAATTTATATGAAAAACCCTCAGCTTTGAATAAGGTATTTCTTATGAAGCAATTATTTAATTTGCAAATGTTGGAAGGTGGATCCATACATAGTCATCTTAGTGATTTCCATGGTTTGGTAAACCAATTAAGTACAATCAATATTGATTTTGATGATGAAATTAAGGCTCTCTTAATCTTATGTTCATTACTTGAAAGTTGGGAGAGTTTGGTAATGGCAGTTAGCAATACTGCATCTGCTTCAAAAATCTTAAAAGTGGATGATATTGTGAGTGTAATCTTGAATGAAGAGATTCACAGGAAAAACATAGGTGAATCATCAGGGAATGTTTTGAGTATTGAAGGCATAAGAAGGCAAAGAGAGAAGATAGAGCATGGGAGATCAAGGTCCAAGATAGGTAGGAGATCCAAGTCTCGGTATGGCAGAATAACCTACTAGAAATGTGGAAAGCAAGGGCACTTAAAGAGAGATTGTAGGTTAGTTGAAGATCAGCATGAAGGACATGAAGAAGAAGCAGATGTTGCAAATTTTGTTACATAGGATGCTCTGGTATGTTCTTTGGATAAAATGGAATCTTGGGTTTTATATTTTGGTACCTCTTTTCATGCATCCCCAAATAGGGAACTTTTTCATGAGTATGTTCAGGGAGACTTTGAAGAAATTTTTTTAGGGGATGGTAAGCCTTGTCAAATGGTTGGCAAAGGGAAAGTGAAGCTGAAATTACAGATAGGTAACACATGGGTGTTGAAGGAGGTCATGCATGTCCCAGTTCTAGAGTAGAATTTGATTTCTGTAAGAAGTTTGGGTGATGAGGGTTGCATAGTAACTCTCACAGCGGACTCTTGGAAGGTTACGAAGGGTGCACTTGTTGTAGCAAGAGGTAAGAAAGTAGGTACACTTTATCTATCTACTTGTATTACTGATTCTCTTTCTGGGTTATCTACTTTAGCTATAGATTCAAAGATGTGGCATAATAGGCTTGGTCACATGAATAAGAAGGAGATGCATGTTCTTGAGTCAAAGGGTATGCTTTCAAATTTGAAAGGCATGGTTTGAGATTTTTATATGCAAAAGAAGAAGGTAACATTTCTTGAGGAATCTGATGTTAGTGACAAGAGCAGGAAAGCCTTGGTTTTCAAGGAGAAGGTGATGGATAGAGGTCAATGGAAGGGGCTAAATAATTTTGAGTAGAGCAAGGGTGATTTGGACAAGGGTTTATCCAAAAGGAGCTCACGGGTAGAATTCAATTCTCACAAGAAAAACACAGAAATTGACATTGGCTAGAAAACTGGCATCAGTGTCCAGATAGGGATCGATGTCAGCTATGTGCAGACTAATGTCAGTGACTCAGGGATAAATAAACACTGGCATCAGTTAGGGGAAACTGACATCGGTGATGAGGCAGTCACATGGAACTGATGTTGGTCAGGTGCAGACTGAGATGTTACTGACATCGGTCACTAAGATGAATTCTGAGTGGACAGCAAGCTGTCAAAGAGTCTCAAGTGCCCATATGGAGGACTTAAAGGGTATGTAAGCCTCAAATTCATCATTTCCCTTCTTTGCACTATTTGTTGCTCACTGATGGTAAAGAACTAGGAAGTTATTAAAGAAGCAGATCAGGTAGATCCAAGAAACAGTGGGCACTTGGCATGGATGAAGGATGCGATTCCTTGGAGGAGAACCAAATGGGAGTTTTTGGTGGAGTTGCCAGCTAAAAGGAAGCACTGAGAGACGAATGGATGTTTAGGATAAAGAATAGCATAAATGGACATGTGAGACAAAAGGCTAGGGTATATGGTCTTGAATAAGCTACAGGATAATGGAGGTTTGATCATTGTGTTTCTCTTTACTAGGTTGGATAATATTAGCTACATTATCCTATTACTGTATGATGTGCTTGTTGAGGGTTACATATACAGGGAGTTGTTGAACTAAAGGTAAAGCTAGTTTAGAAGTATGTCATGAGGAATCTAGGAGTAGCAAGGTTCTTTGGCATGAGTGTGTTCTAGGGACATGGAAGGTCACAGGTTGACTTTGTTTCAGGATGATTGTGTGAAATCAGTTAGCACGTCGATGGTTGGATAGTTCACAAAATAGTGTCTTGATTCACATAATGAGGTTAAGTGCATGGTATGTACTAGACCTATGTTTTCCCAAGCAGTGGGAGTTGTCACAAGTTTGGAGCCAATCCAGGAAAGAAACATTAGAGGGCAGTTTAGTGGATTCTTAGAGGGACCAGTAGTAGGTGCACATACTATGCAGGGTCAAGTTATTTTCTACATGGGTTTGTAGATGTAGATGTGGTAGGTGATTTGGATGACAGGTGTTGCACCACAGGATTTGTGGTGGTTGGTCTTCAAGAGTGATCTTGAAGAGGGATACAGAGCCAAGGGAACAAACTAGATGATGTACAGGTACAGATATAGTTGCAACTATTTATCTCCAAGTGGGAGATTGTTAGGTTGTGGAACTAAAAGCTTCAACTATGCAGATGAAGAGGAGGTTACTGAAGTTCTAAAAGTACTAGTGTTGGTAGTATAATCGATGTTGGTCATGATGAATGTAGAAAGAAACTGGCATTGGCAAGGAGTCAGCCAACGTCGGTTAGCACCAATCAGATAGGGACCAATGTCGGTCGCCTATGTGTTCCAAAACTATTCATTGCACGAACAGTTAGTTTGTTAAACTGATTGTTTGCATGTAAAGGCTATTTCGAGTCTTGAGCTGCATGTCTATTATTAGTAAACTAAGAGTCTAAGTTATTGTTTAAGTCTGGGATCTATTTATAGACCCATTGGCATGTATTTTAATTATGAGCTAAAAAGGAAGGCAAGGAAGATCCTTCCATTGTAAGATCATTGAGTTGCAAGTTATTGCAAGCTCATAGGAGATCTACATGTGTAAGTATGGTATGTTGAATTACAAGTTGCAGGTTCATGGGAGATCTACTTGAAGTACTTTAGAGTCCTTGGTACTGGCAGGGTTATTACTGACTGGTTGGAGAGGTGAACACCAATTCTATGTGTGAGTTGTGTGTTGGGACCATTTTTGGTAGGAGAGTGAACTTTTG
Organism: Torreya grandis; assembly: GCA_037957365.1. NCBI lineage: Eukaryota > Viridiplantae > Streptophyta > Pinopsida > Cupressales > Taxaceae > Torreya > Torreya grandis. The sequence continues at coordinate 425,744 of JARHVA010008743.1, forward strand.
AAGAATAATTACTATACACTTGAAGTGTGAGAAGCCTCTGGAAGGTGGGAGAAGAAGTGGCATCTTCTTTATTGTATTATTTTCTATACGAGTATTAATACAAGATAGTGTATTGTCTCTCATATTCTGTGCTATTTATGAATTCTAGTTACTTGTACTTTTGGTTAATTTTGCATGTTTAATTGCTTATATTTGGTAATCATATTATGCTCTTTCTAAGGAGTAAGATCCTAGCAAGTGGGATTAGAATAGGTGTGTTGTTCTTGGATTCCCCAATAGGCAACACATGGGTGTTGAAGGAGGTCACGCATATCCCAGTTATGAAGTGGAATTTGATTTTTGTTAGAAAGTTGGGTGATGAGGGTTGCACAATAACTCTCACAACAGACTCTTGGAAGGTTACCAAGGGTGCACTTGTTGTAGTAAGAGGTAAGAAAGTAGGTACACTTTATCTATCTACTTGTATTATTGATTCTCCTTCTAGTTTATCTACTTCAGCTATAGATTCAAAGATGTGGCTTAATAGGCTTGGTCACATGAATAAGAAGGAGATTCATGTTCTTGATTCAAAGGGTATGCTTTCAGATTTGAAAAGCATGGATCAAGATTTTTGTATGCAGAAGAAGAAAGTGACGTTTCTTGAGAAATTTGATGTTAGTGACAAGAACAGGAAAGCTTTCATTTTCAAAGAGAAGGTGATGGATAAAGATTAGTGTAAGGGGCTAAGGAATTCTGAGCAGAGCAAGGTTGATTTGGACAAGGGTTTGATCCAAAAAGAGCTCATGAGTAAAAGTCATCACTCATAAGTAAAACATAAAGACCGACGTCAGTTAGAAAATTGACATCGACATCTAGACAGAGACTGACGTTAGCTATGTGCAGCCTGATGTCAGTGACTCAAGATAGATAAACACTGGCATCGGTCAGGGGGAACCAACGTCGATGATGAGGTAGTCACATGGAACCGACATCAGTTAGATGCAAACTGAGATGTGACTAGCATCAGTCATTGAGACAGATTTTGGGTGGACAACAAGCTGTCAAGGAGTCTAAAGCACCCATATGGAGGACTTAAAGGGTAAGTAAGCCTCAAATTTATCATTTCCCTTCTTTACACTACTTATTGCTCACTGATGGTAAAGAACCAAGAAGTTATTAAAGAAGTAGAGTAGGTAGATCCAGGAAATAGTGGGAGCTTGGCATTGATGAAGGATGTGATTCCTTGTAGAAGAACCAAACAGGAGTTTTTGGGTGGAGTTGCCAAGTTAGAAGAAAGCACTGAGAGATGAATGGATGTTCAGGATAAAGAAGAGCAAGAATGGACATGTGAGATAGAAGGCCAAGGTATATGGTCTTGTGTAAGCTGTAAGACAATGGAGGTTTGACCATTGTGTTTCTCTTTACCATGTTGGATAATATTAGCTACATTATCTTGTTACTGTATTGTGTGCTTGTTGCAGGGTTACACATATAGGGAGTTGCTAAACTAAAGGTAAAGCTAGTTCAGAGATGTGTCATGAGGAATCTGGGAGCAACAAGATTCTTTGGCATGAGTGTGTTCTAGGGACATGGAAGGTCACAGGTTGACTTTATCTTCAGATGATTGTGTGAAACCAATTACCATGCCGATGGTTGGATAGTTCTATGAACAATGTCTTGATTCACATAATGAGGTTAAGTGCATGGTATGTACTAGACCTGAGATTTCCCAAGTAGTGGGAGTTGTCACAAGTTTGGATCTAATTTGGGAAAGAAGCACTGGAGGGTAGTTCAATGGATTCTTAGAGGGACCAGTAGCAGGTGCACATGCTATGTAGGGTCAATTTATTTTCTACATGGGTTTGTAGATACGGATGTGGCAAGTAATTTGGATGACAGGAGTTGTACCACAGGATTTGTGGTGTTTGGTCTTCAAGAATGATCTTGAAGAGGGATACAGAGCTAAGGGAGCAAACTAGATGATGTACAAGTACAAGTATAGTTGTAGCTATTTATCTCTAAGTGGGAGATTGTTAGGTTGTGGAGCTAAAAGCTTTAACTATGTAGACATGGAGGAGGTTGCTGAGTTTTAGGGATACCGATGTTAGTAGTGTAACTGACGTCAGTCATCTATAATGTAGAAGGGCAATCGACATTAGTAGGAAGTCGATCGATGTCAGTCACCTCCAGGTAGACAGGGACCGACATCAGTCCCCTGTGCAGTTCTAAAACTATTTGTTGCACAAACAGTTAGTTCGCTGAACTGAGTGTTTAGATGTAAAGGCTATTTCAATTCTTGAGCTATGTGTCTAAATTAAGAGTCTAAGTTATCTTTTTAAGTCTGGGATCTATTTATAAAACCATTGGCATGTATTGTAAAGTGTGCTACTAAAGAGAACAAAGTGTGTGTTCCTCCTAGTTCCATAGAGTGCAAATAGAGGAAGGCAAGAAAAAGATTTCTTCCAGTTGTAGGATCTTGGTCAGCAGGTGTGCAAGGCCACATTTGGAGATCTACATGTGTAAGTAAGTTCTATTGAGTTTCAAAGTTGTTGCAAGCTTATGGGAGATCTACTTCAAGTACTTTGAGTACTTGTGTACTGGTAGGGTTTATTACTGACTGGTTGGAGGTGGACACCAATTCTATGTTTGAGTTGTGTGTTGGGACCATTTTTGGTAGGAGAGTGAACTCTTGAGAAAAATTACTGTACACTTGGTGTGGGAAGCCTGAAAGGTGTGGAAGAGTGTGGCATCTCTTCATTATATTATTTTATGGATGATTATTAATATAGTTTGTGTTGTCTCTAATATTCTATGTCATTTGTGAATTCTAGTTACTTATTGCTTCTGGTTAATTCTGCATATTTAGTTGTTAATACAAGGTAATCATATTGTGCTCTTTTTGAGGAGCAAGATCCTAACAAGTGGGATCAGAGTTGTTTGTTGTTCTTGATTCCCCATCAGTTAATTAGGGCCTCTATCATTTCCCTAGATATTTTGACCTAACCTTATCTCTCTTGGCCATATCAAGCAAACATTGTTGACCTTCTTTGAGTAGCCAAATAAGCCAATAGGAGAGATAAATGGGTTTTTATTCATTTTAACACTTGTAAAGCCATCTAAATCATGGATTTTACCTTGGGAAGGAAGGATAAAGTCTTGGAGATGCTTGAAATACAATTATCCCTTAGGACCCTATCTAGATGAATAAAAGAGAGCCCTTTTCAACACTAAAACTACCATAATCACTTAAGAAACATGTTTGAAAAATTACACAAGGTATTCATAGAACCTAATTTTTTTAATAGATGTGATATGATGTGTCACAAAACTCTTCTAATGCTTTACCACTATTACCTTGCAATATCATTTTTGAAAGTCATAACATGATCAAGAAATCATCACAAATGGGTTATGATGTTAGAAAAGAGTTTCACCAACCAATCTAAGCACCTGTAGAGTATGACATGATATTTACACATGATATGAGTCCTATCAAGACACCATAGACTCCTTTCATTAGTTTAAATAACTTGAAACATGTCATG
>JARHVA010008744.1:0-37500 GCA_037957365.1 Torreya grandis
GATTTTTTGTCAAGCTTAATTGACAGGTGTAGGTGATTGATGAAAAGATGAGGGACATGATTATGAGGATAGTGATTAATTAATTGATTAATGAATGATTGAGATTATAACTCAATGATTAGAATGATAAAATATGAGAGAGAGAGAGAGAGAGAGAGAGAGAGAGGAGAGAGAGAGAGAGAGAGAGAGAGAGAGAGAGAGAGAGAGAGAGAGAGAGAGAGAGAGAGAGAGAGAGAGAGAGAGAGAGAGATGTGATTATGGATGATGAGGAAAGAGGAGATAGTGGCTAAGCTATCCTTAGGTATTGAAAAGTGGCTAAGTAATGCCTACATAGTCTAGAAAAACCTTAGGCTAATGTGACTCAAAGATAAATGATAATTGATGGAGAAGAAGAAGATGATGATGATTAGTTATTAGAGGATGATGTTAGTGATTATAGGATGTGACTCTGATGGTGAGGTGAGGATAAGAGGATAAAGGATTGGATGTTAGTCAAATGGGGAGAGAGGATTAAATTAACGATGAAGATAGTGATGATTAGATGATTAGATAAATGATGAGGGTATAGGTGATCAAGACAACACAAATATCACAAGGCTTCATCATAGTCTAAGAAATCCATTAAATATGGAACTTATTAGTATTCCCTATGATAGAGTATGATCAAGAGGACATGGTACCAAAGTGATAAAATGGGTAAGTAGTGAACTTTACCTCCTCGAGGCACCACAAAGCATCATTATATCTTTGGGGACCTCCTAAAATACTTATTCATTGATCAATAGACAAAAATAGACACAACACAAACATAAGACAACAAGATACATACATTATGCCAATAAGTCAAACAACATAAAGCATACAAGTAACACACACATGTATCTTCTTGTACTATCACAATGTCTTGTGTAATGATGGAATGAGTGATTGGGTGATCGGATGGATTAGGATGATCATGACATGATTATAGAATGAGGATAGACATGGATTTGAAAAGGATGATCATGATTAGTTTTAGGTCTGAGGTAAGGATATGGATATGGATATGGGTGTTTGGCTTGGATTAGGATAAAAAAACTGGGATAAAGTATGGAGAAGGATAGTGACATGGATGAGGATAAAGATTTGGATAAGGATATATATTTTGGACTAGACAAGGGACTAGGATTAGGACAAGGATTGATCAAGCAAAAGTGATACTAAATTTGACCCAAGTTTAGAATAGGAGGATGGATAACATGATTGTGAAATATGAAAGTCATGAATATGGATACGACTAGAGAAAAAGGCATAAGACAAGACACTATGGAATATTTTTAATTTTGTTTCAAATTTTATGATTTTTAAAGTTTTTTAACATATTTTAATTTTTAGGGTTTTTCAGAATATGTATGTACACTATAGAAATGAGGCTACTAGCAAAAGGAATACCAATCCTAGTAACTAGGATGAGTATGAATGGGATGACAAAAGGATGAGGGTGATATGGAAAAGGAGATGTAGACCAAGAGAAAATGGACTAGGGATCACCAATGATCAAATTTTGAAGGAACTAGATGTTTAGTTACTAGAGTGTCCATTCAAGGATATGCCAAGATGACTCAAGAACATCTCTTAATAAACCTCATACATCCTTACAAAAGTCAAGACTAAAAAGGAATGATCGACACAATAGGATGCGATATGGGTGTGATGGCTAAAGGATGGATTTTACTCCCAAGTGTTGAGGTACTATATGGATAGTAGATTATTATACCATGATGAAAAAAATTAGTTTTCATCATATTACATACCCAAGGTGCTAGGAGATTGGTTTTAACTATTGGACGAATGATTTTTTTAACTTTTTTGATTTTTTGACTCTTTTTTATTTTTATGGGAATCTCAATTTATTAGAGGAGGATGAGATAAAATATTGTCAATACTATTTGGATCTTCAACTAACACCTATTCTATAAAAAGGTGATGGTAGGACTGTGTGATGTATGCTATATTCATGGATTTATTAGCTTTTGATTTAACATCTTTTGGATGTATCAACTAGGTGTCTTTATAACCCCTACAAGTGACAATGCTTCTTAGGGATGTGAGATATGGTATGGATGGTAGTATGTTATTATTGTGATGATGGGGTACAGGATGAGGGATATGATCATGATGGATGATATAATGAGATAGGGATAAAAAATGTGGTTCAATAGTTTCATACACCATTAGATATGGTGGAGGTAATTATTTAGATTGGTAGCATGAGATTATGGGATCCAAAACCTTTTGAATTTTTGATTCTTTGATCCAAACATTAAGAGGATGATTATCCATATGATTATTACATTTGCCTTTCTTTTGATTTTCTCATTAGATTTGACTTTGACTTCCCCCCCGGTATCAAATTTTGGGCTTCACTAGAAGTGATTGATTGTTGACTACATAGATGATGTTTATTTTTACTTTGACATTCCCCTAGTCCCTGATTTTAGGCTTCACTAGGGGAAGACATTTTTTTATTAGGCTGATAATGGGACTTTTTTTGATGTTGACATATGGTATCAAAGATGATTTGATCATGATTTATGGGTTTTAGAATATGGTCTTGAACCTCTATATTTGTGGCACATGATTTTTCATATAGAGGGGTATCCAAAGATGCATGTTCCTATTTATTCCCTTCATGGAGTGGGATTTAGGGATTATGGATGTGAGATAGATGATTAAATATGGATGGTGAATTAGGGGGATAATGGGTAGTGTATTACTCATAAAGGTCATTAGGATCCCTAGCCTTCATGTCAAATAAAGTATCCTCAAGAATCTCAAAAATATCACTAACTCTTTCTATATGACACATATCTGAGGTAGAATCAAATTTACTTTGACTATCTTCGATAGATAATGTTTTTAAGAACCCAGTTATGATTTCATCATCTTTATTGGGATCAAAATATGTGTTAGGAGACTGATTATCACCCAAATATCAGGCATTATCACCATCTTCTATAATATTTATTAAGTATGATGTTTCTAATGAGGAATCTAATTTAGATACTGGTGTTGAACATGATCTTAATACAAATAAAACTTGTATTGGATTTTAAGCTAAATTTGGTGTACATGACATTATGTTTCTAGTATAAGATTGATTATCCAAAAAGTGAATCCTAAACATGGGAGGATAATGGAGGAGGAATGGATTGAATGAAGATAGGCCCATGGAAGGTCTCATGAGATGTGGGTAGATTTGGTGCATGGGAAATGGACTCATTTTTTATGGATGATTTGTCAAATATGGGAGGACCATGGAATAAGGATGTGGTATCTTGAAATTAGCTTGGAAAGGAAAGGGATTGATCATGATAAAGAATGGAATCTTATAATTCCTCATCTTGTACACCTAGGGATATAGACTCATATGGTTCATCCTTGATTTATATGTCAACATAGTCAACGAGGTTTTGGACATAGCTTTAAAAATTATGACATTGATTAATGGTATGCACATAGGTTTGGTGATATAAATAGTATTGATTAGATTTATATCTAGATGGATTAGTATTGGTGGGATGAATATGTCATATGGGTGGATTGACCATCATGTAAGCAGTGACAAGTTGTTGGAAAAGGGCTTATAAGGATAAATAAAGAGGAGTATAAGGACCCACATCACTTTGTGACTTAGATGTGGAAGCATTGGAATGTAGATAAAATGGTTGTTAATGTGATTGGGTGGATGGACTAGTATCAAATGAGGTAGCCAGGGTAGGATTCTATTTTCTAGTGTAAGAAGGGGTAGATGATTGGCTATGACTAGTGGATGGAGGATTTGACTATGGATGGGCATGGACTAGGGGTAAGTTGAGTTAAATGGGGTCAAGGCCTTTAGGAATTTATAAACCCATATCAATTAGCTAAAAGAGTACTTCCCATGGGTTTTCATCAATATACTTATTAAATAAGGAAATTATTAGGCTGGGAAGGTCATGACTAGGACTAGGACTAGTGGATGGTGGAATGTAATGGGATGGGGATGACGGTTGATGGGGGAATTACATAGGAGGTGAATTTAGGATTTTGGGATCAAGATCATTAGGAAGGTGTCCACCCATCTCTAGTATCCATAATATGAATTTATATTTATTAGCCATGATGTATTGATTGAATAGGGTGATCACATTATTATGATTATGGATGGATGATGGGGTCAACCTTGATGAGATAGGTTATTATGGATGGGCAAGGATGTAGGATGTTGGTTTGGGCCTAATGGGATTAAGGTTGGAAGGTAGTAAATTACCCATTTCTAGATCTCATAAAAGGAATGCATCTCTATTGGCCAAGATGTATTGGTCTACAAGAATCAGGGCCAAATCCATGGGGATAGATGATGAGAGGGTTTAATGTAGAAGTAAACTAAGGATAGATATGGTATCTTGAATAAATTAGGTTAAAATGACTAAAATAGTATGATAGGTGATGATTATGATAATATGGAGATGATGTAAGATTAAGATCAAATTTTAGATTGATAGTATAATAAGTGCTAGTGATATATTAACAATGCCTAGTTTTCAAGATAAAAAAAAAGATTGGGGATTTGATTGGTGAATAGATTAAAAATAGCAAGATGATAATTGGATGAGTGATAGTCATGAATAGGCAAGATGACTAGATGATAAACACTATATTGATGATGATTATATGCTAGATAAAAATTGACAATGTGATAGGATGCTACCAAAATACCAACTACGTATGAGATCTCACCAAACAATGAGAGATATTGGACTAGAATGATAGGATGAAAGGACCAAAATATTATCTCAAACATTAGTTTGATTTTATCAAGAAGGGATGGGATAGGATTATGTGATTAGGTGATGGGGTAATGGGATTAAAACAAGGACAAGTATATATAAGTGATGATAAAATGATACGGGATAATGTAAATGAGATGGAGTTGGTTTGGACACATGTGCGACTTAAAGAGCCAACTAGGTATGTTATGGGATAAGATAGGATGAGGTTATACTAGATGGGGTATGAGAAGGGTTGATTATGTAAGTGATATGGGAATGACTAATGGCTAGTGAGGCTAGAATAGGATGTGACTAGAAGCATGGAAAAGATAAAAAAATATGTATAATAGAATGATATGATGATAAGACTAGGATATATAAGATTAAGATGTGTGTACAAGACCTATATAGGTGTATAGGTTTTGGTAAAAGGATGACTTAGCTCAAAAATAAAATGGGTATAACAAAAGATACATCCAAATCAAGAAAACCACAAACACATTATTATTAAACTCAAGGGTGTGTAATGTAGTGACCGCATTGTATAATAGATTCATGGGTGAGGCTATAGTATGGTGACCCATTATGAAATTACTAAAACCATATCAACCCCATCTACACATGATAGTCACTTGGGAACTAATATTGACTCTAGTAACGGATCACCTGTTATAATTGAGAGGTCTTATCCGAGGCTGAACGAGATTTCTAAGGGCATCCCTGATATATTCTAGGTATAATGGGACCCAAGTTCATGTAGGATTCTATCTAACCACTTTATGTATTGGAGCCAAAATTCCCCTCAATCCATGGAACCCTTTATGGGGAATTCTACTTTAGCACCTAATGATAGACATCCTAATATTTATACTCCACTAGAACATGGAGTTTGGTCTAGTGTGTGGTAATGAAATCCACATCACCAACCCCTAGAAATAAAACCAGAAGGGTTCACTAGTGGTTTTTGATCCTCTAGGAATCACCATAAGAATGCAAGGAAGAGTTTATACACCACTACAACCCTCAGATGACAAACAAGTAAACCAAAAGAGGATTAATTAGATGTGAAACATATAAAAGACTAAAATGATTAAAGAGATATATACAAGATGTAAGATAAAATTATTAAAGTGATAAAAAATAACTTTTAAAATGCCAAAAGGGGTCTTTGATAGGTGGCCTATAAGAAAATGATTAGTATTTTGATTGGCACTTTTAAAGAGGCAACCTGCAAGACAAATGATGATTAGTTTGATTGATAATCTTGAGGGGTGAACTATAAGACAAGATGTTAGACCAAAATATGAAATGAGAAAAAAAAGATGTTAGCAAGGAAAAATTCACTCCTAAAAGAAACAAAATGTTAATTTAATATGTTTAAGAAAAAAACCCTAAAAATAACTATTTGGCTCTATAAATTCTTTGGGTGAGTGGGCCACAATGCAAGGGTCTAAGGGCATCAACCCCTAATAGGGTCAAGGGGAAAATCCCCTTGCAAGGTTCAAGGGTAGCACCCTGAGCATGATCCTTATCATGGTATAGGGTAGGTTATGTTGGAGAGTTTTCAATGATGTCATGGTGAGTGGATGTAGTACTTTGTTGGCATAAGTGATAATGATAAAGTGTGCAATGTGTTTGTTCTAGTGTGCTACAAGTTGGCTTTTTTGAAATTTATGGCATTATTAGAGATGTTCAAGGATAAGTATGGTGATTTGAGCATGTGAAATGGATTATAAAAATGGTCAAGGATTATTGGAGAGCTTGTGTACATAAGTGGAATTCATTGGGTCATCCATAATTTTCATATAGATAGTTTGGGTTTAGTAGTAGAAAATTTGAGTAGGCAGCTTTATGACATCACCATTTCCACATGTGGATGAGTCAAGGGGAATTGGTCATATGGTTTTGATAACACTTTTGCCTAGATCTTATGTGTTAAATTTTAGATCATGTGCTGAAGTGCATCAAAAGATATGCAAGTGAAAATTTGGGCTCTTAGTTAGTTTGATAGTGTTTTCACATAGCCAAATTTGCATGATGCATGAAAGAGTTGTGTAAGCAGTTTGGTGATGGCATATATTACACATGTGGATTTTTCAAGAGAAGTTTATCATATGGGTTTGTTCAATTTTGTGCCTAGTTGAGTTACACTAAATTTTAGATCATACACCTAAGCGTGTCAAAAGATATGCATGTACAAAATTGGGATTCCAAGAAACTCTTAACATTATTGCCTTTGTGGCAAAAAAATATGATGAAAAAATTAATGGAATTATATTTCACTCATGCAAAGGTTTTAGGAGTAGTTTTACACATGGTTAGATTCTCCTATGTGTAGAGATCATATGGTCTAAATTTTAGAATATGCGCTTGAACAAAGCAAAAGATATGGAGGTACAAAGATTGTAAAGGTTACCATACTTAGTCATTTTTTCACAAGTTAAAGATCAAGAAAAATCAATGGAGAACATTTCTCTAAGAAGTTAGGAAGCAATGAGATGGTGCCAAGTGTTCAATGTTTAATGTTGAGCAGAGATAAAGATCGAGCTTCTTTTAAGGATAAATGGCGAGTGAATGATTGTATAGATAGAGATAAATGGTGCACTTTAAATTAAAAAGGTAAAAGTGATAATTTTATAGCATAGTTAAAGATAAGATAATCTTAAATAGATTGATGAAGTGCATGAGGTCAAAGTTACCAGATTGCATGTGATGAGGTCAACTGTTTGAGGGTTAACATTTGGGCATTGGCACACTATGCATTAAAGTTCAGAGAAGATCAATGGTGAGTGTTTAATGTAATCAATGAGGACATGAGATGAGAGCATAGTGTTTGAGGTTTGACTATGACTATTTTCTTTTGAATATTTGAATTTGTAAAGGAAAAACCAATGCTCTGTATTTTGTCTATATTTTTCAATCTATGCAGAATTCGCACATGGTGTAAAAATCACACTTGCAGAGGACTCCAAGGCACATATGGAATCACATATTTGAAGATCTTAAAGTGTGTATAGACATAGTTATGAATTTTTAAAATTTACTATGTATTTGTGTGTATTCTTTACGTAACCCGAGAAGATTATTAGAGCTTGTTTTGATATTATTTTGATATCACTTGATGACTTAGTTATTAGAGTGTGTTGTAGACTCAATAAAGATGATTTGTGTGGTTTTTTGAGGTATGATAAATCTATCTTGATTATGAAAAATGCTTAAGAAGTTGATAGCATTTAGTTTAAGACGCCATGATGGAAACCCCTACGTTTATTTAGGTGAATCAGATTCATAGCCTTGGAAAATTTGAGTGTGCAGAGGAGGGGGAAATCACCTTGTTTATTTTATGTATAATCATTTGATAGAATTGGTTAGGGTGATAGTGTACTCAGTACTGTGCACATTTTTGTTACCACACAGTACTATGCTACTAAGTAGAACTATGTTATCATGTGATAGCAGTCACCACACAACTTCATGCCACTACACAATAATATGGTGTTGGGTAGCACCATGCCACTAGGAGACACCATCATGTCATGAAAAAATAGTTTGTTTGTGTGACCATATGTTACTGTGTGATAGTATTCTACCAGACAACATCATACTACTAGGAACAACATGATTTAACATGATAGCATGGCCGTGGGTGGTACCATGCTTCTACCTGACACTATGTTTCCTCCTAACATAATGATATTGCCTAGCACCATCTTACCACATAACACCATGTTATCATGCAATAACATACCATTTCTTGTCAACATACTACCAGATGATGCCAGATGACACCATCCTACTAGATGGCACCATGTTTTTGGATAACACCATGATTATACATGACAACATACTACCATGTGGCACCATGTTGTTGCACAACATCTTTTTTCTGAATGGCACTATGCCACTATGTAACCTAATGGTATAAAGTGGTAGTGTACCCCTGTCTCTCACCAATCACACCAATAATTTGCTTTGGTTCCCCTCATGGATTTTAAATACCCCCTTAATGCCCTCATTTTAACCATTTATTCTATGGCTTTTTTGTCTTACCTTTTCTTTTCATGCTTCACGTACTACAAATTCAAACTCTACAATGAAGTTTCAATGGAATATGGATCCATGAAAAATAAAATAGGGGTGATCCAAAACTTAATTTTAAATAATCTATTGTGTCCAAAATTCCTCTAGATGGTGGACCATCCATAATACTATGTGGATTGGATAGATCAATACAAACTCAAAGGCCTTGTGCAGATGCCTCATTATGGCATGATGATCAACAATACCCTGCTATGATCTTTAGTTGGCTTTTATAACCATAATATGACCCATTTCTATGTTTAATTTGATAATAAATCAATATCCTTTGACACATTTCCATTGGAAAACCAAAATTTAATAGGCCTTCCACATTGAAATGTAAGCCCTGTTAGCACCAAGGTTTTCTTATCTGATGTTGACAAAAATTACTTAGAGTTGGTCTGTAAAGTGGCCATAGACCTAACTAGTAAGTGTTATATTTATTAATGATATTAATTTTTTATAAGTTTTCCTTAGTCATTTATTATAACTAGTTTGATGTCTTAATTACAATTTCATGTTTTTTTATTTTAATTACAGATAGTTAGAACTAAAGTGGAATCTTGGTTGAAAAAATTGCTAATCCATTTATCAAATATATTATGCATTTCTTCCATATCAGAATTGTTTTACAGGGAAGACCATTGGACATTCACTTCTAGACTATCTACTACATTCTTCATTATTTTTTGGGTGTTTTATGTGACTGGTGCACAATTATATCTAGCAGGATTAGGGATGAGTTGAATTATACATTTTTTAAGTGCACTTGCACCATTTCATCCTCCAACTATATTTTGGCCTTGTATTTTGAGTCCTTATATGATATACATAATACTAAAATTCCCATAACCCTCCATCAAAAAATGAAAGCTAATTCTTCGTCTATTGAGGAACAAGAGGTAATTTTAGTTTTCCTAATAGTCACCTCTCTTGCTTTATACATATTTCAAATTTTAACATTTATTATCTTGTTAGTTGTTACAAGTAAGAGTGTGTGCATATGCAACAATAAAATAGGTGGTATCTAAAGGTTGGCATGTTCCAAAGGGATCTAGTGATACCCAATCCATGGAGTCTTCATTTAATTTATTTTGAATTTTGAAATGTCCAATAAGTGATTTTGTTTCGTCTCCACTTCTAGGTTACCCCAAATGTCCTTTAATATTTATTTCTTATATTATTTAATACATAAAATATTTTTCATATTATTATTTTTTATTTTTTTGTAGTTGAATCTCTAATTATTGTCATTGAGGATTATTCCTGATAAAATTATCAATGTTTTCCACCATACAAATTTCTATCTGAATTGAAGTTTCTTAGAATTGGTTAGTTTATTAACTAGATAGTTGACTCATTTTGCAGGTAAAACTGCCACTATCACTCCCATAAGGACAATAAGATAAGAAGAGGTAACTCCCATAATGAAAATAAGAGGGTAAGAGGAAACTATGACAAGGACAATTAGAATGGAAGAAGCAATCACCTTGAATACAGATAATAACATATTCAATTTTAATTTATATTTATTTTAATTTTTTGAATTTACTGGTTTTGAATTATTTTTTGTTTTGCAATCCACCATACATCTGTGAGGAGACCAAGAAGTATGACACCATCCCCACCACCCATATAGACTCAAATAAGAGGAAATAACATCTCCCTCCTTACACAAAGCAAAGGAACCCTACAAATTTTTGATTTCCTAAATTTCTCTGTTGGTGGTGTTTTTAGTGCATAGGGTTTGACATATTTGCAACAAATTGATCCAAATGAAGAATTTCTTGGGATTGAAAGTGGGGCCCATAATGATGGTGGATTCAATCCACATTATTTTATTCAAGTTAATAATGTGCCTGCAAAAGTTCCTTTTATAGCTACGTCTTCCCCAACTACCCCACCCCACACTAATAAATTGAACGTCTCTGATGATTCCATCACTAATTTTTCATTGAAAAATCTAGTTTTAGAAAATATGCTTGTTAATATGAGGGAAATTATTATTGAGGAATTTAATGATTTAAAATAATGGAAGATAAGGGAAACAACACTTATCAAATGAATAAATTCCCATTTTCATAACCACTCCCAAAGAGTTAAGTTATTTTCGTTTGTTCAAAATGAACCCTCAAAGATTGATGCTTTATTCTAGCAAGTTCAATCTAGATTAATTTTTGTTAAGAATGTTTACAATGATAGGGTTTTAGGGATTATGACAAATAGGTTGGAAAATTTAAATGGAGAAGCCCAGGCCTATTTCAATAAATGGGTTAGAGATATAAACCTTATTGCCATTGCACAAGTAGAGAAGAAAATTGTGATAAGTTTTCATTATCTATAATGTGTGCTTCAGTTATTAAGTTTTGTATGTTCTTGACACATATAATTTGTTAATTTAAATCAAAATATGAAAATTTGAAGAAATGATCACATCTTATTTATGTGCATTTAAAAAAATTCCACAAAAGTATCACCTCAGAGATTGCATTAGAAAAAAGCTTGTTTTGTTAAATAAATAGAACACAGAAAAAAATAATTAAAGAGCATGGGATGGATCCAAGTATTTTATTGAAGCAAAAAATAGATTCAGATCTAGCTATACTTCCAGTTGGTGATGTAGTGAATGAGGAGAGGGTAAAGATTTCAAATATCAATTCTTTTGTAGACGATCTTGAGAAGGAAGGAGTGATAATGGAGGATACAGAGGCAGGTCAAGATAGTGGGGTTTACATAGAGGGTGATAGAAAGCAACGAGTGGTTGGAGAGTCTATTTCAGATAAATGTTAATTTATTTAAAATAGTTTATAATGTTCAAAATGAAAGTTTATAATGTTTCAAATAGTTTATATCATGTTTGTTTCCAAACACTTATTTTATTCAATAGAGTTTATAATGTCAATGATATTTTATATTTCTTCCAATTACTATGGGTATATAATTTTAGTATTTTAAAAATTATAAATTTATTGTGGTCAAGTTAATATATTCTATGAAGTTATACTAATGTAGTATTTGAAAAAGTGTTGGTGGAATGCATTGTTTAAATATTCATCAATCTAAACTATTGTGGAGGCAATGTTAGGAAATTTAAATATTGATATTATTTATAGTTATAATGTTGTTCAATAAAAATGTAGTGTATATAGGATATGTGGAGATTGTGGTAGAATAATGGAATTTATAAATATGTGATCCCCAACTATAGGAAAAATATTTCATATATATTTGTGTAATAGTTCTAATGTAAAGGAGCAATAGAATAATATTGGTGCGATTAAAATATTTGTCTATCTTTTGGATTAACATTTATGCATGTATTAAATCTATGTATACGCTCTCAAAATTACTATTATGGACAATTAAGATATTGAAAAAATAAAATCTTAATAATTGGAGTTTTAATGGCATGAGAACTAGTGTCCTATGGTGCATCATGCATGTCTACACATAAGACTTGTATGCTTCAATGAATACTATAATGAAATGATTTGTAGAATGTTAATTATAAATATGATTTATTATTAATGAATGACGTATATTGAAAAGGTTATATAAGTAATATTTTAAATACACAAAATTGTAATAGGACAAATAAAGTGCTTAATTCCAATGTATTAAATAAGATACATAATTGTAACATGTAGGAAATAGATTAAAGAATTTAATTTATTTGAAGATGAAAGAATATGAAATATTTAAAAAAATAATAATTTTTATAATTATCAAACTAAAATTTAGGTAGTTGAAACAATCCTTGAGAAACTAGTTCATTGAAAGTGTGATTTGCATATACCATACTAGTACCATATTTAGTCTTGGTATTCACATCCTCTATATTGGTAGTTGTATTACTAATGCCTCTTAATTAAAATAATTTTTTTTTTCACTAATATATCATAGGAAAATTGTCTATAGAATAAAGTGAAACATATAGTCTCAAGCAAGCCTTTAGATTTTTATCCAATATATTTCTAAGTTTTGACTTCACAAAGGATAATGCACTAAACACTCACTCATCTTCCACAGATCCCAAATTCATTATTTGGAAGAGTTCATATAATATGAAATATTCACTAATACTTTATTGTAAGATGTTAATTGGATAAATTTTTCCCCATAGCCGTGTAATGGCACCATTTTCTATTGGGTCACTTAAACACTAAAATTGATCCATCATTGTAATCCCAAACTATGTTGACTGAGATGCTAGTAATTATTTATTTAAAATACCATTAATATTTACTCCATTCACATCTATAGATTGATAGAAATTCATAAAAATTGTACCCATGTATTTGTGAAATAAACCACTAATTTATTATTGACTGTTAATATTGTTCCCAAAATTGGGATTCACAACTCCCATGCCCTCCAACAACTCATCCTTTTGAAAATGTTTTCTAATCTCAGTGGATAAACTTTGTGAGATTTTGCTTAATTTAATTCATGTTTTAGATAAAACAGTATCATATAGTAGATGTGTCATAGGTACATCTTTAGATTTAGCTCCCATAACTTCAATTCTTCTAGAGTATGTATGCATTGGGATCTCAATGTCATTTACCATGACACAAAAATGATCATGTATATTAAAGTTCAAATAACTCTCTAGATTGTGAAAATATATCAAAATTTTCTAGGTATTAAACATAGGTCCATGAAAGCTTTTTTTCAAGGTGTGTAATATATAAAGATTGATATACACATTTTCTCAAACGTATGAATTCAAAAATATAGAGAGATCTCTCTTGGGCATGTTTCATTAAACAATTGATTTCCTTCAACATTAGAAAAATACCACATATTGTGAGTAATGTTTTGAAATATGTTAAACAACATAACAATTTTTTTGCTTTATCAACTTCCCTGTGATATTTATACATAAAACTTGTCAAAGATAGATATTCTTAAAAAATTATGCATGCAGGTTCATGCATGGAACTCTATTTGGTTTCAACATCTTTCAGTAAATTTTTAGCTTATTTTACCCCAATTGTAAATTTATGGAACTCCATAAATATTTTTGCGTTGCTTGACATGTAACCATGCAAGTCACAAATAAGCTTTTCTAATTTTATGACATTGTTGAATGTGCTAATAATTTTGTATACAAGATTCATCCTATGAGTCATGCAACGAATTGGAATCATAAATGGAGAAACTATTGTTTGAAGTTGAACATAAAGACCACTTCTATTCCCATGCATCAATGATACACCGTCAGCACCAACACACACCAGCTTCATAGCTATGCAATAATTATCCATCCCAACTCTCTCTCTTAAATTGGATACAACCAATTTATGAAGGTTTTCTACATTTTAATTTTCTACCATTTTACGGATAGCTAAAAGATGAGATTACCTTGAATATTTTTCAAAATTATACACATGCATGCAAACCCATTATGTGTTGTCAACTACAGTGACCTCATCAATGGAAAATGAGATAAATGGTGATATCTTAACACTTTATTTTGAATCTTCTTTCTTAACAATGGATAGACATTTTGCCATTTCCCAAGCACTATTATCAGACCAATGTGACTATGAAATATCTAAACACCTATTATGTTGAAACAAAATTTTGTAATCTAGAAAATAAAAAATGGGTCCCTTTTTTTTTTAAATGTGGAAAATAGTAGAGAAATATACATATTTTACCTTCAGATTGGACTATATTACATTTTAAAATTGTTCTTTGATTATTCTCCCTTTCTCAGCAAGATGTTTTTGTCCTTTCTAATCATTTTTGTATTCATGTACATATCTTACATGCATGCATTCTTCTCCATTTTTTCATCTATATGTTCTTGTTATCTATCCATCTGGGTGCTTCATGGATATATATATTTACCCACAATGTTTCTTGATTGTGTCCAATTTAAGTTGCATTCTATGTTATTTTCCAAGTTTATAACTACAAATTATACATCTGCATTCTGTTGGAGACTCATTACCATTTTTTAATTCTATAAGTTCTATAAATAGATATTTTATGGCCTAATCAACTTGAAAAGACATTCCTATTGTCCATGTACTTCTCTTCCTCTATTAACTTTTTTGATTGGAATTTTTAAAAAAAATTGATGTCTAAAATGAACTAAAAGTTTCTTGTGAAGTGCCTAGATAAGTGTCTTCCAGTGAAGTGCTCAGAGGAGTGTCTTCTAGGGGTGGCTTGTTAATACAATGTTTAGGTGATGAAGATTTATTGGGATTAATGCTTTCTAATTAAATAGTGTCATTATCCATGCCAATTTCTAAATTGAAATGGTTTTAAAATTATTCTATAATTTAAAAAATAAGTAATATTTTAAAAAAATTCAAAATTACCTATATTTTCAATGCATGTTGTTTACACAATCTTCTTTCCTGGGTTTTTGAAATAAGATAGTATGTTATATTTTACTACTATTTATTGTGGTATTTTACCCTTTCTAATGGATCTTGACACCATAGTAACTAAGGTTGGATGATGCCAAGTGACACAATGGTACTGAGTGGGCACAATAGTTTTACTAGATGTCATTTTATTGATGGGTGTTTTAATGCTACTAGGAATCATGATAATATCATGTAACATAGTAATATTAGCCATTAAGTTACTTTCATGTGACATAGAGCTTCTAGGCACCAGATTGCTATCACGTGACATAATGCTTTTAGGCATCAAGCTACTATGGCATGATATAGTGTTACTGAGTTTTAGGGTGTTGTCATGTGACACAGAGCTGCTGAACATCAAGTTATTGTAACATGACATAGTGTTTCCTAGCATCAAACTATTATCATGAGACATAGTGCTTCTAAGTATTAGGTTGGTTCTATATGTAGTGTTTATAGAGGGTGGTGTATTGCTAACAAGTGGTTATATGCTGCTAGGTGATGAAGTTCCGTCAGGTAGTTGAAAGTAGTTGGGCAACATAGTCTGACCTCAAGTTTCAAAATCTTCGTAATGCGGTCAAGAAAGATACTTTGATGGTAAGTTGGTGACACACACACACACACACATATATATATATACACACACATACATACATACACACACACATATATACATACATACATACATATATGTATATATGTATGTATGTATATATATATATTTATGTATGTATATATATATATGTATATATATTTATATATGTATATATATATATATTTATGTATATATTTATGTATGTATATGTGTGTGTGTGTGTGTGTGTGTGTGTGTGTGTATATCTATGTATGTATGTATGCATATATATGTATGTATGTATGTATATATACACATACATACACACACACACATATATACATACATACATATATGTATGTATATATGTATGTATATATATATGTATATATGTATATATATGTATATATATATATATATATATATATATGTATATATATATATATATATATTTTTGTGTGTGTGTGTGTGTGTGTCTATATATATATATATATATATATATATATGTATGTATGTATGTATGTATATTTATGTATGTATGTATATGTATGTATGTATGTGTGTGTGTGTGTGTGTGTGTGTATAGACGCACACACACACACACTAAAATATATATTTGTGTGTGTGTGTGTGTGTGTGTGTATGCATGCATGTATGTGTGTGTGTGTGTATATATATATATATATATATATATATATATATATATATATATATATATATGTATGTATGTATGTATGTATATGTGTGTGTGTGTGTGTGTGTGTATGGTGAATTACATGGATAACCCCATAATTATTGTAAATCATTGGTGAGCCAAACCCTAACAAAATAACATCTCAAAATTTAAGATGAATGGGTCCTATGCTGTTCTCAAAAAAATTGTCAAATTCAAATTCCCTAAACTAGTATAGTCATGACTTAATAAATATTAGCCACTAAAATTTACCCTAGAAGTTGGTTATGTATTTGTTCATGGTGACAATGTTTGTTTGAGCTATTTGTACTTAAGCATAAGGGTAATATAATGGTTGACAACACTTAAGGAGGACCTATATATCATATGGAATGTGTCCATGTATTTGGAAATTGTTCTTATGTTTTAGTTTGATTGAATAAGTGTCAAAGAGATGAATGGGTCTTCATAGGACCTAAACGTGACTTAGGCCTATTTGAAAGAGGATTGTGCTTAAGTGTGACCCATGTGTGATTCTTTAAGGGTGAAGGCTTGTACTATGGATAACAAGGAAAGATTATTGCCTTAATAATTTATGAATGCTCTATATATAGTGAAACCAAATGTGTTGGTTTCTAGACTTGTGAGTGAGACTTTTGAGAAGATTTGAGCAAGGTGGATGCCTGAGTTGTGGAGTGAAGGAGAGGTAGAGTTACCTATTAGATGATTTGATAAGAAGAGTAGATTATTGACTATGTGTATGACCTATTGTTCATGTTTATGATGTCATAATAATTCTCTTATAGTTTGAGGATATGAAAAAAGGTCTAAGTGTGCATATGAAGATAGCATGAGTGAAGGAGAGAGATTGTGGCATGTCTATGTGAGAGGCTTGTATGAGATAAAGAGAGTTTTTGTGTAGGGTTAAAAAAATAGAGATCCATCATCAGGTGTTGAAGACAGATTTCTAAGATGGACCTATTCAAATAAGGGTATAAAGGACTTGATATTCCTTAGGGGTAGTTAATTTTTATGAAACAATTGTTTTGCTAAAGACCTTTGGTCAAAAGGACATAATCAATGTTTCTGGTCTAAAAGAGTTAATCAGTCTCTTATTTGTAATTTATTATAAGATAATAGCCCATGTGTTACAGTCTTGAGTGTGAGTTTTATTCCACATGAGGGTTTCCCACAACAACTATGTGTTGTTTGTTTGATCTTCTGTATGCATTAATGAATGAGCTCTCTTGTTAATGTTTCTTGATCAAGTTGATATATGTTGATTGGTTAATAGCTTGAAAAGATTAGAATTGAAATAAAAATACATGGATTTAATAATTCACCACCTCCCCTCTTAGTGATTATACCTCTAACAATTGGTATCAGAGCAAGTCCTTTAGTAAAGGCTTGATAGATTGAAGGTGATCCAAGGTACAATATGGGTAGTCATCAAGGTGGTTATTCTACTAAGAAGACATTGATGTTCAATGGATATGATTATTCATTTTGGAGTGTAAGGATGAGGACATACATTATGTCCCTAGGGTTTGATGTATGGAAATATATTTGGATGGTTATGTTGCTCCTACTCCTCCTCCATCTAGTGTTGTAGACAAGAAGTTATTTGAAAATAATTCCATGGAAATGAATGCTATCACTTATGATATTTCAGAGACTAAATACACTAAGTTAATCCATTATAAATTTTCTAAAGAGATATGGGACAAAATTTAGATCATTTATGAAGGAGATTAAAAGGTCAATCTTGCTAAGTTGTAGAATCACAAAAGGAAATTTAAATGTCTCAAGATAAATGAAGAAGATTTTATAGCATCCTTTATATAGAGAGTTGATGAGATTGTGAACATCATTAGAGGTCTTGGAGAGAACCTTGAAGAGGCTACTATTGTTCAAAAGGTATTAAGGTCTCTATCACCCAAGTTTGATCTGAAATTAACTACTATAGAAGAAAGTCATGATCTTACTTAGTTGAAGATGGATAAATTGCATGGCACCCTTACTTCTTATGCGATGAAGAAGAATGATGATATACCACCAAATAAGGAAGCATCTTTTAGTATTAAAATGAAGACAAAGAATAAATTACAAGGTAAGAAATCAAAATAGGATGACATTTTTGATATAGATTAGGATGAACTAATTCCTTTGATTTCAAAGAAATTGAGAATAGGTTCAGGCAAGTATAAAGGTAGAATACTCCTCACATGCTTAAATTGTGGTGAGATAGGACATTTTGTTAACAAATTCCCTCATAAGTATAAGAAGGATAATAATGAATATTATGATCAAGGTCATGATGATGGAAAGAGATCATTAAGGTCTGATAAAATAAAAAATGGATTTAGAAGGTTTGACAATAACAACAAGTAATTCAAGGATAAGAAGAGTCTTTACACCAAATAAGATTGTAGATCATCAGATGAGAGTGAAATTAGTGACTCAGAGTATGATCATGAAGATGATTTTCATGTTGAAGATAAATATCTTTTCATGGTCGAGGAAGGTAGTTGCTCACATAAAAAAGAGTCTACTTGGAGTGATTCAAATGATGATGAAGATGAAGTGGAATGTGAGACTAAATTGATGAATGCTCATGAAGAATTAAATATTGAGAAGAAGATAAATAAGAAGATGAAATATAAACTCAAGGACTATGAGGAACAATTAAGTGTGTTTGAGGTACGATTGGTTGAAGACTCTAGATATCATGAATGTGTTATCATGTTTCTTAATTCTAAGTTGGAATCTATGTCTGCAAGTCTAAAAGCCAAAGAATAAGAATGCTCAAGGTATGTTTCTAAGATTGTGTATTTGAAATATGAGTTAGATACATCTTCAAGAAAGGTAAAATCATTTATCGAGTTTGATAAAAGTTATAATGATTTGGATGATCTCCTAAAGAGTTAAAAGTTAGCTAGTGATAGATCTGGATTGGGTTTTAATGAAGCACCAAAAGTTACTTCTCAAATTGACATGAATGCCAATGAGAGCAAGGTGGATCAAAATTTGAAGACAAATCATTAGACAAGGAATGAAGATGATGGAATAATGAAGGAAAATGAAATCAAACAACCAAATACCATGAGGTATGTAAATTTTAATGGTTACTATTATACTTGTAATTAGTTTGAGAATAGAACTAGAGAATATATAAGACCTATTAAAAATGAGTTTGCATGGGACTATGATGGGCGTCATCAGTCAAAAGGTGTGAGAAAGGTTGAGTGATTTAACTATCATGATGTGGGACACTTTAAAAAAATTTGTGTAAAAAGGGTAAGATAAGCTGAGTTTCTATCAAGAAATATGGTTGCTATAATTATGAATAGATAGGTCACATTGCTAGATTTTGTAAGCAGAGGACTAAAAGTAATAATAGGTTAAATTAGGCTCCAAGAGTGTATGGAAAAAGGAAATTTAGCTCATGGAAACCAAATGTGAGTTATGATGAGTTTGAAGGTCCAAGTAATCTATTTGCTATGGTAGAGAATGCTTCAGAAGTTGAAGAGTCCCAAGAGGTCTCATTGTCTACTCATATTGAGAATGAAGAGACCAAACTCAAGAAGAAGACCAAGGTGTTAGTTGAGGTTCGTTCTAAAGTGAGTATGGATCCAAGTAAACATATTGATATTTTTGAGCAATATTCATATAGAGAATGGCAATTGTCAATACTTATTGATGAGGTTCCAAGTTGTAAGGAAGATTCTATAGATGAAAAGGTATGTCATGAATTTATGTTGTCTCCATGCATTATCAATCCAATCATAGAAAAAAAGGACAATGCTATAGTGGATGAGCATGTTACTTTTATTATGCCTAAGAAGAAAAATAAGAACTATATGCATCAGATGACGAAGGAGGAGAAGGAATATGAGGAGTTGTGGGAAAGTCCTAGTTTCACATTATTCTAGGACATTATGAAATAGGGTGTCTCTACCTATGCTTCTTAGGAGACATATTTATTATGGAGAAGAAATTATGTGTGATAAATATCATAATGCCAATTTTTAAAGAGATTTTTGTTGATCTTAGAAGGTCATTGGTTAAGGGGGAGTAACAAGTTCATGAGTTTGCTTTAAAGGTTTGTGAAGAAGCTATAATATAGGATCAAAATGGATGGTTTGAGGTGGCTTAATGAGATTGATAAAATGTAAAGAATATTTTGGTGCTTAGAAAGGTTTATGTACTTATTTTTGATTTAATCCATGTGTTTTTATGGTTTGAAGCTATGTTGAAGTCAAATTAGAGCTTTTTGTTTGCTCTTGGGTTTCCTAGATTGTGATTAGAAGTATGCAGGTCCTAAAATGAGCTATACAAGTTCAAGATTCCCAATGGTGTAAAAGCTCATATATTGGTCCAGAAGTGTAAGATGGTGGTATCAAGGTGTACAAGAAGTTTTAGAGGTGGATGTTGACCAAAAGGAGGTTTGTTGACTCCATTTATTTTGATATTTTAAGGTTTTGGGTTCTATTAGAAAAGTGGGTTATCTTATGATTTGAGGTCTAAGGATTCTTAATATGTTGAATAGGCCAAATGGGTTATCAAATCAAACTTCTAAGAGTTTTTAAGGTTTGTGGTTCTCAAGTTATTCAAATTTTTGTTAAGATGGAGGCCTAATTGGCTACTAGGTTTATGAATAAAGTATGCTACAAAAATGATCTAGGTGATGAAAATTGGTGAGATTAATAGGGAGTATAAGAGTGATTTAAAAATGAAGTTTTAGGTCCTAAAGATATGTATATTGAAAATGGTGGACTCTGTAAGTTCTAGGTAGGATTATAAGGAGATTAGAAAGTCCTAATGAGAAGATGAGTGATTTTTTATTAGTTTATCCAAAATAGTAAGGTATGGTTATTTCAAGGAGAGTTGTTAGGTTATTTTTTATTATTTTTTATATTTAGTGAGTGGCATGAATTTATATTGGTGGTCCTTGAGGTGGTTTGAGAAAGAAGACTAGTGATCTTAAGCCGTGGTCCTTCATGGTGTATGGTGATCTGAAGATGATCAAGAGATGAAATGGATAAGATATCTTAGGGGGGTCCCTATCAAATTATTATTGGTGAGTTCCATCAGGTTTTAGTATTTTTATATGTTCCTTCTTTATTGGTTTTAGTGCTTTGTTGAAGAAGAGTGTTGGCATGTAACAAGAGGAAGTTGTAAAGACAAGAAGAGGTAGGCTCAAGGTAAGGGAGAGTTTGTATCATCTTTATAAGGTGTTATTATCCTATTGATGGTATTTTTAGGTCCTCAAGATCATTTTGTTCCCACTTTGTCATTATGTCTAAGGGGGAGAAATTTCCTATTGTGAAGAGTGCTTGAAGAGAAAGAAGAAAGGTGAGTTGTATATTGTTATATGATGGTTGTTGACATCAATGAAAAAGGGGGAGATTATTGGATATTTATGAATGATGTCATGGTGATATCATGGAGGTTTCTTGGTGAATAGATGTATTATTTTGTAAGCCTATCTGATAATGACAAACTATGCAATGTGCTTGTTCTAGTGTGCTTGAATTTGGCTTGGTTGATCTTTAATTTTATCATGATTATAGATGTTAAAGGATAAGTATGGTGTTTTGATCATGTGTAAGGGGTCCTATAAATTGTAAAAAATGATTAGAAATCTTGTGTAGATAATTGGAATTCATCTAGTAATCCATAGTTTTCATCTAGATAGTTTGGGTTTAATGACAAAAAATTTGAGTAGGTCATTTGATGATGTCACCATTGCCATGTGTGGATGAGCCAATGGGAGTTATTCATGTGGTTTTGATCAAATTTTTGCCTATATATTATATTCTAAATTTTAGATGATGCACTGAAGTGCATCAAAAGTTATGTAAGTATAAATTTGGGTTCCCAAGCAATTTGACAATGTTTTCCCATACTTTGCCAAATTTGCATGAGGTAAGAAAGATCCAAGAAAGTAGTTTGGTGATAGAATATCATGGAAATGTGGATGTTTCAATAAAAATTGATTATATGGGTTTATTAATTTTTGTTCCTAGTTGAGTTGCGCTAAATTTCAGATCATGCACCGAAGAGCATCAAAATATATGCATGTGCAAAGTTGGCCTTCCATGTAATTTTTGACATTATTGGATCTGTGGTAGAAAAAATTGAGTGAAAAGATTAATGGAATTATATATCACTCATGCAAAGGTTTCAGGATTAGTTTGGCACACAGTTAGATTCTCCTATGTGAGGAGATCATACAGTACAAATTTTATAACATGGACTTGAGTGAAGTAAAAGATATGGAGGTGAAAAGTTGACCTTATAGACAGATTGTAAAGCTTCCCATAATTAGTCATTTATGAAAAATTTAAACATCAGTCAACATTGATAGAGTATGTCACCCTAAGAAGTTAGGAAGTAGCGAGATGGTACCAAATGTTCAATGTTTAACGTTAAGCAGAGATAAAGATCAAGCTTCTTCCAAGGATAAGTAGTAAGTGAGTAATCGTACATATAGAGATCAATGATGTGATTTAATTATAAAAGGTCAAAGTGATAGTTGTATATCATATTTAAAGTTAGGATAATCTTGAAGAGATCGACATAGCACATGAGGTCAAAGTTACCAGATTGCATGATATGAGGTTAACTGTTTGAGGGTTAACATTTGGGCATTGACACACTATGCATTAAAGTTTAGATAAGATAGATGGTGCATGTTTAATTTTAGTAGTGAGGATGTAAGATGCAGGCATAGTGTTCACTATGATTGTTTGCTTTTGAATATTTGAATTTGTAAAGAAAAAATTAGTGCTCTTTATTTTGGCTATACCTTTTTATATATGAAATATTTTCTCATGGTGTAAAATGTGAACTTGTATAGGACTCTAAGGCACATCTAGAATTATATATTTAAATATTTTAAAGTGTGTATAGACATAGTTATTAAGTATCAAAGTTGATTGTGTGTTAGTGTGTATTCTGCAAGTAACCTGAGAAGATTGTTCAAGCTTATTTTGATATTATTTCAATATCTCTTGATGACTTAGCTATTGGAGTGTGTTGTAGAATCCATAAGGATGCTCTATGTGGTTTTTCGAGGTGTGATCAATCTATCTTGAGTATGAACAATGCTTAATAAGTTGACTGTGTGTTCATTCATGGTGACTCTGTGCATAAAATGTTGTTTGAATGATTTGTGCTTAAGTAGAAGGGTACTATGATGGTTTTTGGAACCTAAGGAGGACATATAGTTCATATGGAATGGGTCTATGTATTTTTTAAGTGTTCTTATGTTTTAGTTTGCTTGGATAAGTGTCAAAGAGATAAATGGGTATCTATAGAGCCTAAGAGTGACTTAGGCTTATTTGAAAGAGGATTGTACTTAAGTATGACCCATGTGATATGTCTTAAGGGTGAAGGCATGTATTGTGTCTAACAAGGAAATATTGTGTACTTAATAATTCATGAATTATCTATATATAGTGAAACCAAATGGGTTAGTTTCTAGACTTGTGAGAGACTTTTGAGAATATTTATGCAAGGTGGATGTGTGAGTTATGGAGTGAAGGAGAGGTAAAGTGCCCTAATGGATGAGTTGATAAGAAGAGTGAATTATTAAATGTGTGTATGACATATAGGTCATATTTATGATGTCATAATAGTGCTATTATAGCTTGAGGATATACAAAAAGGTTTGGGTGTGCATATGAAGATATTTTGAGTGAAGAAGGAGAGAGCTTGTGGCATGCCTATGTGAGAGGCCTATATGAGATAAAGATAGAGTTTGTGTAGTGATTAGAAAGTAAAGTACATCATTAGGTGTTGAAGACATAAATTCTAAGGTGGAGGTGTTCAAAGGAGGGTCTAAAGGACTTGATCTTATTAGGGGTAATTGCTCCTTGTGAAACAACAGTTTCACTAAAGCCCTTTGGTCAGGAGGACATGATTCAAGGTTTCTTGTCTAAAGGAGTTAATCAGTCTCTTGTTTGTATTTTTTTTAGGATAGTAGTCCATGTGTTATATGATTTAGAGTGGGTTTTATTCCCCATGAGGGTTTCCCACAAAAACTGTGTTATGTGTTTGATCTTGTCTATGCATTAATGAATGAGCTCTCTTATTAATGTTGCTTGATTAAGTTGATATATGTTGATTGGTTAATAGTTTGAAAGGATTAGAATTGAAATATAAATAATTGGGTTAACTAATTCACTCCCCACCTCTCAATCATTATACCTCTAACAGGTTGAGGGGTAGATCCCTTGATGCCAAAGGTAATTTGGGCCTTGAAAGAACCCTGAAATGACTCAAAATTCACTGAAAATGACTCTAAAAACACACTAAAAATGATAATTTGGAAGGAAAAAAATTAGTGTAAAATCATAATTGTAGGTTTTAATATCACAACTACCAGTGCAATATCACAATTTATGAGTTGTGATTTTTCCATAGGCAATTAACTGTGGCATTCAGACTACAAAGTCATGATTGTTAGTGCAATATCATGACTCACAAGGTGATATTGTGACTACATGATTAGTGGTTTTGTGGGCAAGTTCAGAACTTTAAAATTTTGATTTGTTAATCCAAAAAAATGTTTAACTAATTATGATAGGTTAATTTAGATGCCTTAAAGTGTCTATTCACATATGAAAGAGTTAAAGATTATTTATGATGTATGAAATTTTATAAAATATATCAAGACAAGATTTTCAAAGTGGGAAAAATCATGAACAATTGTAGAACATAAAGAGCATTTTAAATTAGATTTTGTCTTATGTTTTCTTTATAGAATTCAGAGATCACAAACTAGTAGATATAATTAATTCTAAAATGATAGAATTATAATATCGATAATGTAAATGTAATATCGCTATTCTCAGAGCAAAATCATGACTTCGTGATTAGTGATTTTACAAAGATTTGTAGAATGGTGAAAGGCTATATGGTTTTGATTTTTAAATGATCTCCTTGCCTTGCCCCTTTTCTAATGACCTTATCATTTAGTCAATCACATAACAAATTTACACAGTTAAAACTTCTTTATAAAATGTGCTTATCAAAGATATATGCTTGAAGATATAAAACCACTTGTAAAAACCAAATGTGTTATATGCCAGATTGTGTGATTATTAGTTTCTTGTAAAATATAAAATACCACTATTAAACCTGTAGGTTAGAAGATAATGTAAAATTATCAATAATTTTGTCAAAAATCATAATATCATGACTTTCATCACAATACCATGATTCACATGTCAAAACCACAATTCTTATAATGGTGATATTGTGGTTTAGGGTTTTCCTCCTAGATTTCTAACCTGATTCCATTGTCCCAGTTAGATCTTATGCATAGAGGATAAATACCTAAATTTTTAACAAAAAATGTTCAATACAAGCACATGAGGGTCATAAAATGATAGTCAATATATAAAGTAAATGATTTTATTCTCGGCATAGGTCCCCTACAAAACTGTAGTTAGAGATGAAAAATTGTGATTAATAGGGAAATAACATGATTCAAAAATTTATAGTATTGTAGATGAATAACAACCTATCAAAAAATACCATTAGTGATTAACCTAGTGGGTATCACAAAATCATGACTAGGTAAGTGATATCGCTACTAGTAGTGCAATGTTGCTACTTTAAAAGTAGTGGTATTGCACAATAGCATTAACCTACCAAGAATGAGGACTGTTAATAGTTAAAACCTGATAGCTAGTGTAAAAATGCAACTTTTTTAAAACCATGAATGTAAAGTCTCAAGTCGTATAACAATGTTGCAAATGTCACTTGTGCATGTAAATTTTGTCAAAATTTGAGACTTCTCTTCCACCAGTCAATCTTGGAAGCTACCAAAAACACTTCTACGATGCAATAAAGTTAAATTGGGAGTGTAGTCCCACCATGGTGGCCAAAATGTAATAGTAATTTTGAGCTTATTGCCTACCTAGTTAAGATCTAGAGCCATTAGAATAAAAATAAAACTAGATGAATGCATAATTAAAATCAACACTCTAATCCTAAAGCTAATTGCTCTAAAGCATGATTAAATGGATAAAAAATAAGAGTATTAGATTAATATTACCTTAGAATCAAAAATTTGACATTATGATTGCTTGATCAAGGATGTTGAGGGATTCAAGGATTACATTAGCATGGCGATTCTATAGATTTCCTAGATTGCTAGTTGATTATGTGGGCATGAAGACTTTATGGATTCATGAGTTCATTTCTATGGAGGAGTGGAATTGTTTATATATAATATAGAGGGAAGAATCAATGGTTAGAATTTAAAGTTATATTGTGGAGATCTATGGTGGAGGATTATCCAAGAAATTTAAAATTCTTTGGAAGCCTCTAGATTTAGAGGCTTCTAGAGAGGAAGGGTGAAAATAAAGAGGATTTTAGAATTGGAGAATTCTATAATCCTCTTAGGGGTTAATTAGGATTAGGTATGGGATTAGATAGGGATTAAGGGGCTTTAGGAAAACTAGGGGGTACGTTTGTAAAAAACCCTAGGAATAGGTAGGTAGGTTGGCTTTGGGAATTTAAAATTCCCAAATAATAAATAAGATAGATTAGGATAGGATTAAGAGATGATTGCAAAAATTAATGAAGAAGAAGGATAGGACTAAGTTTAGTAAATGAAGAGGAATGAAGTGGATGTTGGATAAATGATTAGAAAGGGGTGATATTAAGATGGAATTAGAGGTGATAAATAATATTAGATAGAATTGATAAAATTAGTATCAACTAATAGGAATATCAATGACATTAAATGAAGTGAGAAAATTTAGGTCCATCCACTACTAATTAATCCACAATCATCTAGGACATAAATATAATCCAAATCCCTAGACAATACAAGTTATGTAAGAGTAGTTAAACTCAGAACGTTTTTTTAAGATTCAATTA
The DNA here is from genome assembly GCA_037957365.1 of Torreya grandis. Taxonomy (NCBI): domain Eukaryota; kingdom Viridiplantae; phylum Streptophyta; class Pinopsida; order Cupressales; family Taxaceae; genus Torreya; species Torreya grandis. The sequence goes on from JARHVA010008744.1 coordinate 27,406, forward strand.
CACAATAACCTCTTGATATTGATCCAACTACCTTTACAAAGACTCATTATTATGATAAAGATGGGGCTTGTCTTTCACTAGAAGACATGGTGGTGGTGCTTTATTTTTTTTTTATCAATATGGCATTTATCAGATGAATCCCATATTTTTTTATTCTACCTCTTGATTAGATAATGCCAATATGGTATGGTGCATTCTTATTAGAAGCACAATGGTTCTGAGTCTTTAAGCATAAATTGTTATTTACCTCAACTTTTTTATTTTATCTACATTTTAAGTGCTTCTCTTTCACTTGTAGCATATTAATTTCATTTCATTAGTCAATAATTGGTTCTAGCACCATTGTAGTTATTAATAGTTGGTTATCTATTAGTTGTTTAATTTATTTGAGTTTTTTGGTTTCATTTATGTGGTGTTTTAGTGACTCTAATTGTATATTCCCTAGATTCATGCCTTGCATGTATCACCTAAATTTTGATTTTGTATAAACATTTATTCTTTGTTTATTTTTTTAATGGTGGTTATCTCAACCTGTTCAATGGCAATGGATTTTATGCTAGAAGTTTCTAACAATTTTGAAATTTTACTATAATTTTAATTATGGCATAGTTATGCCTATTGTGATGGCTTTTAATGTGAATAATTTGATAGATTTCATCAATATTTATAATTGAAAAAATTATTTGTGTGTATATTTTTCTTCCTTTTCTAATATTAATTAGGTTTAAATGTTTTATGTAATATTTTTGTGGAGAGTTTTGTACTAATTTTGAAGCTTTCATTGGTGGTTGTGGCATGGCGATAATTCCATCATATTTTTCCATAGCTTTATTAAAATTTGTGATTGGGTGAGGATAATTTTTTTGTTAAAATGTTTTGTTTGAGAGTATTTTTATACAAATCCTGAGAAAACTATCAGAAAATATGGAAGAATTCACTATTTAAACTTCACGACTTAATTTTTCTTAGCCTGATAGAAGAGACTTCTAAATATTTCAATGTTATAGATTCTTATAGTTTGGAAAATGAAATTAGAAAGTATTATTATTTCAATTCTCTAAAGTATATCATATTTATTGTAGTCTATTAAAATTTGCGTTCTTCTTTTACACACCTAAAGATTATCTTTCCTTTCATTGAAATCTAGTAAAATAATTTGTTTTTGTGAATATATCTATTAAGAGAATTTTTTTAAATGTTAGGTGATTATCTACATTTTCATTGCAATTTTCTAAAATAAAATGTATTTTTTTAATATCTACTTTATTTTCATTTTTATTGTAATATTATTTTCATTTTCATTGTGATCTAGTAAAAGGAAGTGTCTTTCTTTGGAGTCTAGTTTATTTTAATCTTCATTGCAACCTTTAAAAATGGGATTTTCTTCAAATGATAATAATTATTTTCATTGTCATTACTCTCTGGCTAACAAAATGTATTTTTATTTAAGTGTCTAGCATTTGACATAATTTAAAAACAATAGACAAGATGTTAAGTTTAGATAACTTATATTTGATTAGACACATAGTAGAAATTTATTGAAATTAACCAAAGATAAATCTTAAATTTCTATAAAATGATGTCTAAAAAATATTAAATACATGTTCTTGGAAATAAGAACTTAGATTAATTCATGATCTATCCACTGAACATGCTTTGGAAACAATATCTAATTTATATCTACTTGTCTCTATGTTGATAAAATTCTCCTTCTAACATGATTTGGAAATAATAATTTAGATGTCTTTGTTTAGATACCATGTGTTTAATTGAAATTGTAGTAGACATTTGTTGAAATCAGCAAAATTGAAATCTAGATGATGCCTATAAATTTGAAGATCAACATTACCCAAAATAACCTTTTCTATAGGGTCTCATTTCTCTACACATTTATTGATTTATGCCTTTATTTTGTTTACCATTGTAAAATTTGTTGATTCATTTGGTATATTTAGTTTTAACATAGTTACAAATATGATATGATTGTTATAGTTGTCTTATATTTACAATGAATGAAATCATATTATGATATCATTACTATCATGATTCCATTTTTTTTTGGCATTATTTAGCATTATTAATTATGCAGAGAATTTTATTTTGGAGGTCATAACTTTTGATATATAAGTCTATTTGAGCTCTCATTCGATCTTAATTCAACAATTACATGTTCTATTTGGTTAAGGATATTTAAAAAAAATTGGATGCCATAATTTACCATATAAGGGTTTAAAAATACATTTTAATACATTTTCAAGTTTTTTTACAAATTTTTAAAATAGTATATTTTTGTAATCAAACATGAACTTGAGTTTAAATTCATCCATTAGGTTAACTTTAGTATTTGAAATAAACGTAAAGATTTTTAGGCCCATCCAAGCTTGCATATAAAACTGACTAAAAATAGTGACTAATTTTTTTTCAAGAAGATAAAAGCTTTTTTCCTCAGTGCTAGATTTTGACTGGAGCTACAACCAGTTCTGGGGCATAAACTAAGGGCCTACTCCACGAGAGAACTATATAACCATTATAAACGGATAACACTTTGATCACATTAAAGCCATCATTTAAATAGCCATGTCCAATCTATAAATTCCCTCTGAGATTCAAACTTGGGTGGGGATGAGAAAAACCAAACCACATTACCAATCCTTCTACATCTCATTGGCAAGAAGACAAAAGTTATTAAAACTAACAATTCCTACAAATAACATGGTTGTATTAGCTTTAGGTAGCTTTTAATTTTTTTAATTATGCATGCCCACTCTAATTTGGATTTGAGATTCATTTATATAATCTTATGTAATGGTTTATTCATTCAATGAGAATTAATAGAGAAGATCTATTTTGTGCAATTTATGAGTTTTATGCCTTTTGATATTTTTCTTAGCTACTTTGTGTTTGCATCAACTCGTACTAAAGCAAGTTCAAATCTTGGAGATAATATATTTGTAAATTTATATTAGGTTTTTAAAATTATATTTTTATAGACTATTATGCTATCAAATAAAAAGTGTAAAGATGTCAAGATTATGATGAGTAGTTACTCAGATGAACATCACTATGCAAGAACTATAGAGGTAAGTGGAACAATTAATTGTAATTGTTTGAAATCCAATATAAAGAAAAATGAAAGGTGAAATAAATGAAGAAAAAAATCAAGAAGATGAAATTAAACAAGAAGATCAATTAAAAAAATCACCATCAATGGAAGAGAGCATGGTTAGGGATTTAGATGGAAGGAGCAAATGAATCAAGATCGACATTCTAAATTATAGAGATAGTTTAAAACCAAAGGAGGATAGAGCGGATAAACAACATGGATAAGTTTTTCAGATAGAAAAATATAAGATAAGATCAAAAATTAATGTTTAGATGCATGAAATTTAATGGTTATGTAATGATTTGGTGGAATCACTTGTACAAAGATAGACAAAGAAAATGTAAATAGAACATCAACATGTAGGGCAAGATGGAGAAGAAAATGAGGGAGAATTTCTTTTTATGGATTATATAAAATCCTATATATAAGATTTTTGAATTTAAGGTAAAAGGATCACATCATACAAGAGTATATAGATGATTTTTACAAGCTTTCTGTACAAGTGGATCATGATGAAACAAAATAAAATATGGATGCAAGCCATGTAAATGGTTTCGTGTTTTCTATTCAACATGAGTTGAGCATGCATAAAACAATTTGCATATAAGAGGATTATAAATTAGCTTTGAAGGCAAACTAAAAATAAAATAAACAAGATTTTATTATATCAACTGGGCCAAGAAGAGGACAATCACATCTATTAAGGGGACGAGGTGGGTTTAATTCCACTAGAAGAGGGTATCCCTGTGGTGTATAAAAATAAAAAGACAATATACAAGGTTTTCAATATCAATAAAGAGGGAAAGGATTTGAAGAGGATGAAGCTATGGAGGTGCTATAAGGTGGTTTCCAAATCAATGTAGGTCTTATATTTGTTACTGTTTGTGGATAAGGACATAAAGAATTTGAGTGTCCCCACTATCATGAATAAGAAAGGAGGTAATAATATTAACCAAGATTGACTTTAGTTAAGGGTGAGACATAAGAGAAATATATAGAATTTTTAGTAGTATATATTGGATAAAATATCATGATATGAAGAACAATGATTGATCTAAGGGGAAAAAGGTGAAAAATAAGAAAGGTGGTGATGCATGGTTATGAACAGACATTTTTCAAATAAGGTGTGCTTCAAGAGGTAATATATGAAAAGTAATTATAGATGGTGGTAGTTGTAAAAATATGGTTTCTAAATAAATGATATAAAAATTGGGTTTGTAGTGTGAAAAAACATCCTTATCCTTATTGGATTTCATGGTTTGAGAAAGGAAATTAAGTTATAGTAGATAAAAGGTAAAAATTATAGATATAAATTATGGTGTCATGTTATTTTAATGCATACATGCCATATGTTTTTGTAAAGGCCATACCAATATGACAAAATAAATTAATGATGAACCAAAGAATACATATAATATTTGTAAAGGTGGTTCAAAGGTAGTTTTATCACCTCTTAAAGAAGAAGGGAAGACATAAATCATGCTTTCCACAAAATAATTTATTAAATACATGAAGATGACATGTTTCTATTATGCATTAATAACAAAGAAGAAACAAAATAAGTCTAAATACTAGCATGAACAACAAAAATGTTGAAATAATATGTAAATATTATACCTAATGAGATACCAAAAGGTTTTACACCAAAGAGATAAATACAACATCATATTGATTTTATTCAAAGATCAGATCTACCCAATCAAGAGACTTATATGATGAGTCCAACAAAACATGTTGAATTGAATAAACAAGTTATTAAATTTGTGATAAAATTTATAAAAAGGGAGAGCATGAATCCATGTGAAACACTAAAATTTATAACTATAGATAATTATGGGACATAGATGATGTGTGTGGATAGTAGATAAATCAATAAAGTAACCATCAAATACATATTTTATATATCTCATTTATATGATATGATGGATTTTCTTATACGAGAAAAATACTTTAGCAAGTTTGATCTAAGGAGTGGATACCATCAGATTTAGATTTGTAAAATAGATGAATGTAAAACAACATTCAAGATTAGAGATGGCTTATATGAATAGATGGTGATTACATTTAGATTGTCTAATGCACCCCACACATTTATGAGGGTGATGGAAAAAGTGTTGTGAGATCACACTAGTATGTTTATAGTAGTTCATTTTAATGACATTTTGATATTCAATAAGAGTAAATGAGAGGACATAAGGAATTTTAAAATGGTGTTAGAATTTTTAATAAATTAGAATATTTATGAAAATATGAAGAAGTGCAAGTTTATGTAGAATAGTTTGTTATTTTGGGGGTTTTTAGTTTCAACAGATGGTGTAAGAATGGATGAAGAAAAGGTAAAGGAAATTGTTGAGTGGACTATTCCAAAGAGTATCATAGACATAATAAATTTAAATTGTTTAACAACATTTTGTATAAAGTTTATTAAAAAATTAGTATTATAGTTTCACCAATAACAAACTGCATGAGAAGAAAATAATATGTATGGACAAATGTAAATTTTTATCACATATCACATTTTATTTACACAAAAATTCCTTGCATACATGATCTAAAATATAGACAAGAATTCATTAAATCATGGGTCTATAGAATTGAGAAGGTTCATGATATTCACAAGGAAATCGACACCATGATCAAGGTGAATGAGACACTAGGTTTATAGTTACACATGAATATTAAACTATTACCAACAATTATGGTATACGCATCCTCACATAATTTATTAATATTATGCAATTTCTCAATCCCATAATCATTTACATTATAATAAATAAATATGTAGTCAAATAATAAGGATGGACTTAGGCTACCCATGTGTAAAAATAACAAGTTTTTGGGTTCACACAGTGGCATGGTTTGCATTAAAATTAATAAGGAATTTGTGGCCATGTTGGTTTATCCAATTATGTTAATTATTTTTCAAATCCACATGTCATGTTTATTAATGTAATTGGGTCATCATCGATCACCCATATTATCTCAACTACACTATAATTCCAGTAATCTACTTGGGCACTTAGTGTCTCAAGTTCACCACTTGTTAGAAAGGTCTAAGGTCACCATGTTATTCACACAATACTCATTAAATCCAAAACCTAATTTATCCCTTCTGAATGGGTCCTACATAATATGTAATTTAGTACACACACATGTACAAATACATATATATAAATCTAATCAGCATAATCACTTATATATATACATATATATAAAGTTAATCAACATAGTCACCAGGAGGTAGACAAGTAGACAATGTGCATAAGGAAATAAATCATAACACAAAGCATAAATAATGGGTATAACATTATACACAACTCAAGGAAACTAGACTAAGGGGTGAATCCTACCAGACAAACTTAGTTGTTTGAATTAAAGATGCATGTTGAATATGACTACACAAAGGAAAAGGATTAACATAATCTAATATATGCTTACTTGATCTATATATTGATATAACCATAATTCTTGAGGTCCATAAAAGGTAAGACTATGCATAGGGAAAGTTGATTGGAAATAATTTTTGGTCTCTAGACTAGATGCACTAGTGACTAGGGCATGACAACTAAAAAAGAAAGAATTTGAGTCCCATTTGTTATTATTGTTGGTTGGATATGGATAAGACTTGATGGTTTTTTAAAGACACTATTAAAGATAAATTTAACAAAGAAGGGATGAGACATTACCAAAATTTAGATTTGAGAGATTAAGCGAGAGAATAGCTAATATCTCTTATAAAGGAGCTGAGGTCCCCTATGTAAGGATAAGGAGATAGAAATACCTTGTAAATTTAGTCATAATAATGAAAATATGTTTGATAATATGTTGTGTATGTTGATGGCTATGTGGTTTTTCATCCATTCATTGGGACACCCACCATGGCATTTCACCACATACATACATACATACATACATACATACGTACATACATACATACATACACACATACATACATACATATACATATATACACATGAACACTCACAAATTTAAGTTTTTACATACACACACATGAACAACATTCACACACATATACATATACATATATGGCCATATACTATAAGGGCTTAATGTGTTGTAATATATTTGTGGCCAAAATGTCATGAGATAGGGTCAGTGGATTTTTACAGTAGTATTCATGTGTGAATATCATCACCTTATACACATAATGTGGCATTATCCATAAATTATATGGAGTTGAATTATCTTAATAATAACATAAAGTTTCCATGTGATGCATGGCATGAAAATTGTTCATCTCCATTCTAGTGGCTAGGGATCTAAAAACAAATGCAATGTAGTCTACTATTCAATGGTTTTGTGTAATTTTTTTTATTGAAAAATAATTTTCTATTAATTTAAATTAAAAAATAATAGTAAAATCTTAGTCATATAAAAAATGGTTGGAAAATTCACACAGTGAATACTAGATTGAGCTATAAAAAGCTTCAGGAGAAACTAATGTTCAAAGTACCTAGAAATAGGTAGCTAATAACCATAGTTAAATTAACTCAAGTGCATTTCAACCATAAAAAGATAATATAATAACAAAAAAATCAAGGATCAAAATAAGAAACAACTACAAACATGATAGCTAGAGGAGGAGGTTGAGGTGGAGGGTGTTGAGGATTCCTGCCCCAACTATCCTAAGCTAGGGGATATTCATCCATTGGGAGGGGGTACTAACCATCAGCTTGTTGGCTAGTGTTATCATCATTCTAAAAATATTGGTGGAAGGAAGAGATGTATAGATCCAAATGTAGAAACTTGTTATAGTAAGGGGGTGTTAACCCCCCACCACCATTATCTCTACCTCTTTTAGATTCTCTTAAAGGATATGGCCAATGAGAGAGAGGAAAGGAGCTAATCCAAATTTGAGACCTTCAACTATGAGATAAGTGATGCTTCCTTTCACACCTATGACCCATAAGAGGAGATTGGTGAGGTGGGGTATCAGGTTGCTAATGACTGACTACACAAGGAGCATTACCATAGTGGTCCAAGAAAAGCTATAGATGATGAATTTGGAGGGTAACATTATAAATCAAAAAAACTTTGTTAGTTATACAAAAATCTTTTTCCATGATTTCATTGTTAAAACATGCTTGATTTCTATATTTATAAATCTAAAATAAAATATCAGTATGTTAAACCTTCTATAATATATGGTATCTTATATGTAAAAGGGTGGAGTCCCTACGAGATCCATTTTTAGGTGGACATCTCAGGTCTAAAGGGTTTGAAAAGGATGTGAATCCATCTCTAGGTTGAATGAGCATGTGGGTAAACTAGAATAGTTCCTTGATGGTTTCTTGGTGTTGAAATGTTGGCTAAGTGGGGTTAAGAATTCCCATATGCTTGATCTTATTTTCATGGGTAAACCCTTGTAGAGAATACACCAAATAAGTGAGCCTTTTTGGGTTCAATAGGAAGCCTTCCAAATGTGATCAATCCTATCCCAAACTCAATGAAAGGATTAGAGAGACCAATTGTGATTAAAAACCTCTATGTTAATGTTCTAAGGGGATAATAAATTTTAACCCAACTAGAGAGAATAATGTTAAAATTTTGTTGTTCTAGGCCAAGACTAGTCCTTCCACCATGATGTTAGAGAAGTGCTCATCAAGTATGGAAATCTGATTTTCAGCAATGGATTATGTATCTTCCTTTTTAAGCTATAATTTAGCCTTTAGCATATAAAAAGGAATCCAATCCATAGAGATCTTATATAATAGATCACCAATTGTAAGAATACCCTTCTTAAAGAACCTTAAGCTTTTAATTTAGGAGACCATGGGAAAGGGGAAATTATGTAAGGTCATCTGACAAGACCACCATAATGACTAGGAGTTTAGAGAAAAACTACTTATAAACCCCTCCCCCACCCAAAAAGTTGAGATTTGAGATTTTCTCATGATTTTCAAATATTATTCATGATAAACATGCACACTGCCTTTGCAAACACTAGCAAAATAATTGAATTATGGAAGCTTATGACTTGATAATATTTTATGCCGAGAGGGTAGCCTTGAGATATGAAGTGCCATAGTAAATGTTTCCAACATTCATCACCTTATATACTTTAAATGATCCATTTGGCCCCAAGAGCAGTGACCCAAATGTTTATGTCAATCTCACTCAAAATCTTATGGGGAATTATAAGGTTGTGTATTGAGATGAGTGACACATCTCATGATCATGATGTCCATATCAAATTTAATGGCTAAAGTGATCCTTGAGTTATTGTAGAGTAATTTTTACTCTATGTCATTTTTAATTTTTTTAGTCGAGCACTAAAATTTTGGTTCCAGTATACCTTAGATGTGGCGGCACAGTTTTGGACTAGAGGGCGGATTCATTTTTGCCTAAGTGTCGAAGTGCAGTGGAAGCTACGAAGTGTCACCCTCCAAGAATGGGTCCTTTTTCCCTTTTTGTTTCTTTTATTTCTTTTTTTTGGCCTAAGTATTGGATTCAAGTGGAAGCTACCCAGTGTCACTTTCTGAAACATGGAGCTAAACAGCTGGCGCCCTCTAAAGCCCTTTTTGTGACTTTCAAGAAGGCCACAGAATGTGGCATGTATCTAGTATTAGTAAAGTAAAACACACCACGTGTCAGCATCCGCATCTCATTTTGGCAACCTGCGTTCATTCTATTTTTTGGCAAAGACTTTCAATGAGCTAAGCAACAGAGAAAGTGGAAAGTGCTAGGTGGCAGTCACAGAAGGCCCTGAACTACCTTTTCAGAAGAAATAAAAAGCCTCCATGTGTCAGAATCCAAAGGATGCCTAGGTTCATGCTTTGATTCAATGAATAAAGGCATCATTTTATTTTGCTTAAGTGCCATAAAGAAGCGGAGGCTACCAAGTGTCACTCTCAGGGTCCCTCTCTACTCCATCCCCAGAAATAATGGAAGATGCCACATACCCCTAGTAAGAGAAGTGGAGGATGCCACGTATTTTCCGAGAAGCAGTAGAAGTCACCACGTGTCAACTT
>JARHVA010008744.1:42500-70000 GCA_037957365.1 Torreya grandis
AATAATATTTATTTTTACACTATGAAAAAACTAATCTCAAAATATTGTATGATGTTTCTATACCTTAAGTGTATTTCCAAAGATAATTCATATCATGTCATTTTCCCCACACATTATATGTTGTGAAATATATTTTTTCTACACATTATTTAGTGTTTTTTTGTTATTATACATGAGGTTCCTAACATTTGGTATGGATCTCTTTCTAGGGAATGTGTATAATTTTTAGGAGATATTTTAAAATATATTTTCAAAAAATAACATCTATCTTGTATATGGTTTTTATCCTCACATAGGCATCCAATTTACACTAAGCTTATGCAATTGGAAATAAGACATCGAGAGCTTTCCAAAAAATGTCCACACTAAGAATTATGAGTAGTATCAAGGGAGATATGGTAATATGAAGTTGACCCTACCAACCTAATTTTTAAATAATTTTTTATGTGAAATCCTCAAAAAAATTATATATTTTATTATGAGTGATAAAATTGGGGGCCATTTATAAAATTGAAAGAAAAAAGTCAAATCAATTTTCTGCATAGTTTATTTTTTGTATTTATGTTAGAAAGGTGTCAAACAACAAATTTTAAACCCTATTTTTTATGACATTTGATCAGTTTGTTAAAGATCAATTGTATAAATAGTAAAAGAAATTGAGGACATTAATTGTGATATGAATAAAATACATGATTATTTTCATATATTTTCTCTTCAGTCACATATAAATGTATGATATGGGAAGAAAATAAATGCATAGATATAGTTGAAGGATAATTGTAGAGAATGGTATGAATAAATTTTTGCCCATTTACATATGTAAAAAATATATATGTATGGATTGATTTGGATGATAATTTAAAATAATGGTATGAGTATTTATTTCACTTGGAGGAGATTTATTTATTTGGTATTGTCTCCAAACATTCTTTCATACATAAGGCATAAAAAAAAAATTGACCCTGTACAATTAAAATTTATCCAAAGAGGTTCTTCCAATTAATGTCAATAATTTTCCACATGTTCTTCTCTTCATTGGAAACTATTGATCACATGTTTATGGTTGATGCTATTTATTTGTTTGATCCATTCATAAATCTATGTATTTTGAGAATCAACCTTAGGTTAGAGTAATTGAATTTATTGTGTTCAACATGAAGCTGCTATAATGATCATATCTAACTAAAGGAAGAAGAAGTAAATTAAGAAGAGGATTCATGGACAAGCCTCCATTTGGTCCTCAAACATTAAGGAAAACATATGTTTTTTACATAATGCATCTAGATAGATGATATTATAATGTATATAGCTGGGTGGATATGTCTACATGTGGCACACACACTCTTAGTGGGTATATAATATGGATTCATATGAGTAGCTTTTGGTATGTATTGTATTGGGAAATGAGTCGACCTAGATTGATATTTGTGATATAACCATCCATTGAGTAACTTGTGGCATTAATTGTATTAGGAAATGAGTCATCTTACATAGGTATGAGTGATATACCCATTTATCATTGTAAGAGGGTCTATATAAATAGTTATATATAATTGTGTATGACAATGAAGGAAAAATATCGTAATTGGATTATTTTATCTAATAAGGAGGTTTCCAATTCAAATAATCATATGATAGTGGAGATATTTCTTCCCCATAAGGAATAATGTATGGTATTTCCATAACTTAAGATTATTTTAGAGGATAATTCATATCGGAGAATTTGGTCCACACATCTCTTGTATTGTGTAATCTATATTTTTTTGCATATTATTTGATGTATTTCTTATATTATATGTGAGATTATGTGTCATGTTATTATATATCACCTAATATCCATACAATTTATATGTCTTGTAATAAGTCACTATAATCTATTAATATAAAGTAATGCCACCTTAGACCACATCAAAATAATAATCAAACATGTCCACATGACCTTAAATTCTTATCACATGTATTTTATTTCCACTAACATTCCTTGCCTACATGATCCACAATATAGACAATAATTAATTAGATCATTGGTCCATGGACTTGTAAATGTTCATGATAATCATAAATAAATTGACACCATGATTGATGCAAATGAGATGCTAGGTTCATAACTACACATGGATATTAAAATATTAACCAAAACAATGTTATGTGCATCCTCACAAAATTTATTAATACTATGTAGTGTCTCATTCCCTTAATCATCTACACTATAATAGATATAAAATTTAATAAAGTAACAAGGATAGATCTAGGTTACCTATGTGTAAAAATAACAAGTTTTTGGGTTCATGTAGGAGCTTGGTTTCTATTAAAATTAACAAGGACTCCACATACATGTTGTTTTATTCAGCTATGTTAATTATTTTTTAAACCCAAATGTCACATGATGTTTACTAATGTAATTAGGTGGTCATCGAGCACCCATATAATATTAACTACACTATAATTCCATTAATATACTTGGTCACTTAATGTCTCAAGTTCACCACTTATTAGAAAAGTCTAAGTTCACCACATTGTCCACACAATACTCACTGAAGCCACAATGTACTTTATCCATTTTGAATGGGTCCTATATAGTATGTAACTTAGATCACACACACACACACACAAACACACACACACACACACACACACACACACACACACACACACACACACACACACACACACACACACACACACACACACACACACACACACACATGTACATATACATATACATAAATCCAATCAACATAGTGATGTATATACATACATATATAAATATACTCAACATAGTCACTAGGAGATAGATAAGTATACAATGTGCATAAGGAAAGAAATCGTAGTAAGAAGCACAAAAAAGGGACACAACCTTATACACAACCCAAATAAACTAGACTAACTGATGAAATTCTATCACATGGACTTAGTTGTTTGAACTAGTGTCATATTGAAGCAACTACATGAATGATACAGATTGACACAATCTAATCTATGTTGATTTGATATATCTATTACTAGAATTGTAAGGTGAACTAGAGATCATTTTTAATCTCTAGACTAGATGTTCTACTAACTAGGACATGACAACTAAAAAAGAGAGAATTTGAGTCTCATTTGTTATTGTTGTTATTGGTTTTATATGGATAAGAGTTTATGGTTATTTAAATCCACTATAAAGGTAGAGGTTAGAAATAAGGGATTTGACTTTAAAATAATACAGAGTTGATAGAGTGAGTGAGAGAATATATAAGAATTCTTATAAGGGAGTTGAGAGCCCCTATGTAAGGCTAAGGAGATGAAAAAATCATTATAAATTTATTCATAATAATGAAACTAAGTTTGAGAATATGTTGTTTAAGTTGATGGCTATGTGGTGAGGCATCCCTTCATTAGGATTACCTACCATGGCATTGCACCACCCACACACACACACACACACACACACACACACAAACACACACACACACACACATACATATATGGATATACACAATAAGGGTATAATGTGTCATAATATCTTCATGGCCAAAATGTCATGAGATGGGGTAACCGATTCTCTAAGCTAATATTCATGGATACCATCACCAACAATTATCCACTATGACTATTAAGATAACTCCAAGATTGAATATGTATGTGTCTAAAGTCACTTCATTAAGAAAGGATTCACCATGGGAGAGGATTGTCTATCCACCTCCCTAGTTCCCCATACAAATAAGCACATCATTGACACCTCCATAAATAAGACATCCTCTGATGAATCCTCCACCTTCCACATATAAAGACTCCATCCTAGAAGCTAAATAACTAGGGAAACTTGTTATTCTTAAATGGGAAAAGTAGATGAAAAATGCAAGCGATGAGAAATAGAACCTAGTTATTACATAGTTACCTATAGTCTCTACTCGATTATAAAAGAAGAGTGGAACCATCCAAAGGGTGAGGAAGAGGAAGGCTTTAATTTTAGACACAAGGGAAGAAATTGAATTCAATAAAAGAGAAAATATATTTCCCTTGACAAAGAAAGGAAAAAAGAATCCAATGGATTTTAATGAATATAGTTAAGATTTCTTCAATTTTTTGATTTAACCAGTGAATCCATGAAAGATATTTATAAAAATAAAGAGGAAGCACATCAAATACTTCATCGTAGACAAACCATACATGCTCCTTGAGAGATAATTGATGATATCTAAAGTGAAACTATTAAGCTATACAACATTTTATATAGTATTTAGGTTTTTAGAGTAAAAAACCAATCAAATAAAAAAAATGTGACCAAGTTTTGGCCTCAAATGAAATAACTAGATAAGAGGTTAAATTCCTTGGTTTAATGCTCTATAACTATATCCTTCAACCAATTAAAATTTCCATCATGGATGCATCATGGTGTGTTAACTACATAATTACAAGAAGGGATAATTCCATCAATTGGCACAATCATATGAAGACTTGACTGGTACATTCATCAAATCATGAAAGTGAGGCCTTGGAAATTTTGAAGGACATGAGGGTCACCTATGTGATCACTCCTATAGGTGAACTAGTCAATAGGACACATTCTAATAACCTCCTCCAAGTAATGCAAACAACTTCAAGGAGGAAGTTTAGGTCACTCTATACATAACCAATGATGAAATATTGAAATTAATTAATTTTTCTAAGTATAGGGTGACAAGAGATGAAGATCTAGGAGCATCATTCAAGAGCTCAAAAGTTTAACAAACAAGGTTAATGGTTGAGGATATCAATCTCTAAAATTGAACCTTTGATACTCAATTTTGAAATAATATATAAGCATTTCTATGTATCACATGGCAAAAGAGATATCTTTAGTCTTAGTACCAACTACACAACCAACCGTTAGTACTATCCTAGTATCTCAAGGTTCCTAGTTTTCAGGATTTGTAGTCATGAAAACTCTAGTGGTCCTAGTTTTGATTCCATGAGAAACTTTAGTCACTACTTTAGTTCCTCTAGTTGTCACTCCATCTTCTTCAACTAGTGGTTATACATCATCACCCATATAAATATAATTATTTACTTTCATGGTTTTTTTCTAATTTTAAACATTGGTGCAAATATATGTTACATGTATATATTATTTTTTTAGTTGTAAGAGTCTATTATGGGCTAACTAATATACATGCATATTTTATATGAGATTAGGATGCAAGTCCCATTTTTTAAATTGTATTATTATACTTTATTTGAGAGATGAGGCCTTCCCCATTTGAATCCTATTTATACTTGTAACTTGCTAGTCCTAAATAGAAGGAAATTTTGGTTGTTGATATTAATAGGAAATTCTAAAGTTCTGCAATCTTAGTCTTGATGTTTAAATATTGATTCTCCTCCAAATTATGGATCATAGGAGAAGTTATATCATCATGGTTTATTTGTATTTGGTTATGTATGAGTTATATTTTATTTATAGTCATTTATACTAAGTTATAACTGATCTGAATATCTTCTACATACAAATCATAATCTCCCATGTAGATGTGTTATTTTAGTATAAAAACATGGTAACCTTTGATTTAATGTGTTTAAGTATGCCATATTTTGGTTATCTTTGACTCCTAACCATGTTTTATTTTTTGTGTGCTACAATAGATTGTAGAAAATACTAGTTTGTGATATATTTTGTAACTTAAACTCAAGTATTGGTCTTGAAAAGTTTCATATAGTATGGCCCACAAGCCTCCTTTCCTTCCCAACCTTTCCTTAATATTGAGTTTATTTTGAATTCATACCCACCTTATTGATAACCATCATTGGTCTACCCATATCAAGTATATTTAGGTTCACCCATCTCTAACTCATCCATGGGAAATAATATGCCTCACTCCCTTCTATTCCACCAATAGGTTGTTCATAAGACCCAATACCCCATAGTTTGTGCCTTGGAGTGAATAATTTTTCATTGATGTTAAAAAATTATAGGCTACCTTATAAAAATATTTGTGGTGTTCATCAAACCCACATCAATAATTAGGATATAAATAATTCCAATAAGAGTTTTCCAATTCTATTCACTATGAATTCTCAGCTAGTAATTTATCTAAATCATTCTTATAGAAAAATTGAATTACACTTAACATAATATATATCCACATTATTTTCCTTTCCCCATTCATAATATTCTAAGTGTCCATGTCATGGTGTAGCATAAAACCCAATTTCATAAATGGTGACTATCATCATCAATACCATTATCAGTATCCATGTTTGCTTGTGGATGTCTATTGCTTAAGCTTTTATTTTTGCAACATCAACTCAGATAACCACCTGATGGACTCAATACAAACCCTTACCAACCGACATCATCATTTCTATATAGATAATATAAGAACCCATTTTAAAAACCATGTTTTTTACACATACACAAAAATCATCGTGATAAATATATGGTATGAAGAGATAAAAATATAGTAGAATAATAATTATTACATATAAAATAATATCATGAGGAAGAGGAAGGGGTATGCATATCCTTTGTTAATGTAGTCACATTTGGTCAGAGGCCAAAGATAAAGTTGAAGTCCATTATCCCTTCCTCCCCAAACACTTCTTTAACCTTGAATAATTAAACTTTAAGCTCTGTATGAGATAAAAATATATATTATTATATTTTTAACTTAATTTAAGATAAATATCTTATTTTGGATAAATAGTGGAGCTATGACTAGTACCAATTGTTAACAAGACCTTAGTTTCCTAGTTTCAACCTACTCATGGAATTATTCTCCACCAGAACCATTTGGGTCCACCTACCTCATCTTCCCCTCCAATTTTGTAATAAACCATGTTTTAAACAGATTAGGAACTCATTGGGTATCTTTCAATAGATAGATAATGCCATTAATTCATTCTCTCACATCACTTATGTTAGAATCCTAGTTTCCCTTGATACCTCTATTGATCTTCTAATATCCATTGACTTGATTAAAGAAGATTGTGTATGGAACCAACCTATAAAATATGAAGGATCTCCCTTTAGATGTCATAGGTTCTTCAATAAGGTTTTCTTAACTTTTGAGGGAAATAACCTCAACAAAAGAAAGGTTCCAACCTGGTGGAAGAATTCCTCCTCTGATCTTATAAAACTATGGGGCCCTATTTTTTACAACAATGATTAAGAAGAAGAAGCAAGAATGGATGAAGACTAATAAATAAATAAATATTAACAAGATAATTTTGTAATAATACCCAAATTCTACACCAAAAAATAGAACTGCTCCAAAAAATGAGGTCCTAGATTTGGCTCCAACAAACTTTCAACAACCTGCCACTTTTAGGGTGACACATGGGATTGGTACCTTAAGGGAAGATCTAATGAAGCTATTTAAAGAAAAATTTGAGCCCTATATATCAATTTATATTTAAATAATTATCTACCCTAAAATGGTAGAAGACAAGGGGGAGTAGATTGAAGTTCAACCTGCAAATGAAAAGGGAGAATGGATGGAGGTGCATAAAAAGAAGAAAGAAAAGCTACGATTCATAATCCATCCAACATGTCCCTCCACTTTAGAGGGTACATTAGTGGATGAGTTACAGAAGGATATCTACCTATATAAATCTACTCTTTTTACTTTACATTGGTGGAAGTTTTGTATAAAATCCCCTATTTTTAGTGGGATGGTCCATACGGTTTGTTTGTTCTTTGTGGATGACCACCAGTTTATGAAGGTTGTAACTTATGCTACATGTTTAAGGTTGATGTTTGAATTTTTATATTTTGTACCTTGGATTAAGTGTTATTTTTTTCTTCAATTGTGCATTTATTTTACAAAGATAACAATTTTGTTGAAGACTATTTGTTTTCTATTTGTGTTTTATTGTTAGCATGAGTGTTCCTTGTGGTAGGGTACTGCTTAGTTACCTTATGGGTGTTTTGTATGATACAGGTGGTTTTATTTTGTGTCTCATTTGATCTTTAACATTTAATATTTTTTAAAATAGTACATGACCCTTAAAAACCTAGTTATTTTACCCTATCCAATAAAAAAATATTACATATATCTCTTTTTCCCATGATCCCATATAAATTAGTCAAAGGATTAAAGAAACAAAGATTGATCCTAATCATAATTGAAATGGATAAATTAATGGTCTAACCTTGATTAATAATTAACCATGGGCCTCAAATAAATTGAGTTTAGTCAGGGACTTACATACTTCCCCCCTTCAGAAAATTCCATCCCTTAAGTTTTTTTTGTCAGAATAAGTACAGAGATGCATCCATCCAATATTAGTGTCATAAAAATATTTATATTATTTGTATAACTTATCATACACATGCTGATATATATATATATATATATATATATATATATATATATATATATATATATATATATATATATATATATATATTCAAATAGGTTAGCATTTTCATGTAATTAAATATTTTACATAAATCCAGAAAATCTCTCACTAATTGAGTGCAAACCATAAATGACCTAATTTACACATTTCCATGAGGTAGTGGCAAGGATCAATATCTTCACATGGTGGATTAATCACACAATGGTTAACTAGTTATAATTAATTAGCATTAAAGTTATAACTAGAAATTATACCAAGCACTGATCCCCATCTCTCAACATCATGGAAGACATTTATTACATCTAGTGGACCTAAAAAATCTCACCCATCTCCTTCACACATGCAAGTGTAAATAAGGAGGAATATGTGCACTATCATACAGTGTAGGTGAACCCAACTTCTAGGAAATTTATTTTAATTCTCCTCCATGCATGAAATCAGTATATAGGAAGTAGAATAATAAATTTAAAATAATAATACTCACATAAATATATTCATACAAATAATTAACCAT
The DNA here is from genome assembly GCA_037957365.1 of Torreya grandis. Classification (NCBI taxonomy): domain Eukaryota; kingdom Viridiplantae; phylum Streptophyta; class Pinopsida; order Cupressales; family Taxaceae; genus Torreya; species Torreya grandis. The sequence goes on from JARHVA010008744.1 coordinate 51,337, forward strand.
ATATAATTAATTTATTCTCTTTCATGCATAAAATCAGTAGACAAGGAGGAATACGATTGAACATAACATTAATCACACATGGGAAATTTCATTAACTAATCACTCCATCATTTTAGTAAAGAAATATCATAGAGAAAACATCCACATAGGTTGATTTCATAAAATTTATTATTTTATTGGGTCTTCTAGTACTTTTGGATTGGTTGGATCAACCAATCACACTACAAAACTTACTCAAATAACATATTTAATATACATTTTTTCATGATAATTTAATTATTAATCAAAGAGAGAAATAATACATTTAATATCCACACTAATCATCATATACAAGTAATATAGTGGCCCATAACTTATCAATAATTGAATATGTAATTAGGGGAAAAATTAGCATTATAATAAAAACTAGTTTTCACCTAGAATGGGATACCAAAAGCACATACACATCAGCTTAGACAAAACAAAATACACATAAAAAATTACATCATGGAAGAAATTATGTTCACTCAAAAAACATAAATTATTGCACATTCATAGTATCAATATATAATTTTAAACAATCAACCCCAACATATCAAGTTAATTAAATCACACAAAAAATTTCAATTTTCATTCTCCACCAAGAAACATATAATTGTGTTTGCAAAAAGGTGTATCAATAAATTAATATTATGCGACATAAAGTGTTTTGATCTAGGGATGGAGTTAACCTTTCCCAAATAGATCTAGTTGAAGATATGTCAAAACAAAATAATAATATCATGTTACTTATTATTAATGAAATTAATTTTAGGCTATATAAATTAAATTTTACTTAAATGATTCTATAAAATAGAGATGACCCATCAATCATCCCTGAAATAATGGTAAAATAAATTATCCTTAGTTGAAACATAATTAAATTCTCAACCATGCATTCCATAATTGGTGTCCACACTAAAGGGTCAACCTATATGGGAACTCGCTTACATATAGTGTGGCAATTAACCAATACCAATATAACACATATAGTTCTATAATTTATTTATATAAAAATAAAATAAGACCATGCATGCAATTTAAGGATTATAATTTAGTTCAATGTCTCAATGAATCACTTGAATGATCAAAAGAATGTTTCATGACAACTAAGGCTCTTATTTTTATCACAGTAAGAAGAATAATCTATTATTTACAAATTAGGATGATATCTCATGTAATTAAAGAGTTCCAGTAAGTTGTGACATTTACTATAAGTTCACACAAGATTAAATTTGTAGAATTAATAAGTGGAAAAGTAGGATAATGAAATAATCTCATGCATTCATATTTATGACAAAGTTAAATCACCATGACAAGCAAATAAATTATTTGAAGCCACTAAAGATTGGTTTTTTGTAGCACTTGTATTGAAAAATGTGCCATCAACAACATTAACTCAATTTTTCCCTTTTAAGTTAGGGCCTCATATAATTAGAGATGGATACAAAAGGGATACCACACAATTCCACCATATAATTTTTCCATATTAAATGGTGTATGGATCCAAAGAATGCTAATTTTACTCTAATATTAGGTTTATATTTAATAAATTATTAGTTTCATGTGTTGTGAACTCTCTATAAGGCCATTACATAGTGGTGAAGTCCACTAATTAGTCATTTTGGTATACTTTTCTATTTAATATGAATGTGATTAAGATGATAATTTAACATTTTATTCTTTCCCCAATATTTTATTTATGTTTTTAAATATTTAACCTTAGATCACTCGAATTTACAATCATAATCATCTTCTAAAATAACACTTCTAACTAGTTTTGTAATTGGGAAGTGTTAGGACTCTTATTCCTAACCTTATTATTGAAATTGATTTATATAATAAAAAGGCTACACATATATATGATTTGTAACATATCCCTTGATCCCATTTAAATAATACCACATTAGTGGTAAATAGTTTTTAGTTAGTGGTGAATTAGTATAAGTAGTATTATAGACTAGTGAGAAGACATCCATGAGTTTTATTGAATTGAGCTTGCGTAAAGGATGTATCCCCATTGAAGAGGACAACAGAAATTGTAATGAAATTTTGATTTTGTTAGTAAAAATAGTCATTTTACATTTATTTCATGTTTTAATTATACATATTTATAATTTACTTCTAATTTGTTTCAATAAAGATATTATTATGTGGGATTAAAGTGCTTTCTAGGGTCATTTTCTACTAAAAAATTAGCGAATTAGGGATATTTAATTATGTTCAGCCTATGATCTCACATTTTTGTAATGGGATATCAATGATTAAAAAGTGGTAACAAAGTGGTGGAACTAAATTTTTTCCTAATACTTACATTTTCTTCTTTATCTCTCCCTTAGGTATAAACTATGTTCTGATAATTTTAAAACTAACAGAGAACTATCATTTTAGGTTAGCCAAATTTAAATTTTGCTTAGATTTATAGAATGATGGGTTAAGACCCATTGAAAAATATAATTATAAAACATTGTATATATATTTTTGCTTCCATGTACTTTTGGGTATATCAGAAGACCGCCTAGTTACTTTCACATCCTAGCCATATGAAGCCTTCAGTGTTTTTAGTCTTATGATACATTTGAGAGGAGTGTATCACCCAGGGGATTTAATTTATCCATACCTTGGATAAATTATAGTTAGTTAAATAATAGTAATCCACTATATTTAGTGCTCTAAAATATTGGACTGACACTATTTAAAAATGGGATTAATATATTTGTAAGCTCACACACAACCTATATTAACCCTCCATGTAACCCTAAATTTACACAATCATAAACATTAATGTATATTATAGGAAACATCAATGACAATGTTTATAAAAACTAAGGACACATATTATTATGGTTGACATAAGAACAATAAATGTAATAATTAGGTAGGTCAAATTATTCCAAACAATTACCTAAACTCCAAGAAGTAAACAATAATAATCATTATTGTTAGAAATAACATACTTTCACTCAAGGCAATATCTATAATATTGAAAAAAAATTATATATTTTTTTCAAATCCCATATGAAAATTAAACCATTTTTATTTTATCACCATTTTGGTCATTTTAAGGGGTATTTCAAAAAATTTGAAAAATTATCTCATATAAAAATATTTTTGCCTATAGTCTCAAATCACTTTTATAGATTTTGTTTTCAATTGTGTAGAAGTTACACCATTTTTATTATTTTATCAAGATGATAAATATAAATTCACTAATTTTTTTTTAGCACCTCCAGACCCCCTACTCAATTGTTGTTATATGTAAAAAAAAACAACACTATGGCACTTGACATTGATGAACCATGAGTTAAAAAGTTAGTCCTAGATGTCTTAGTTGAATGATCAATTTTTGAGCCTGCATGTTGAAAATATATCACTCCAAACTAATTGAGATAGACACTAAAACTATAGTTTTTATTCCAAAATACCATTGGGCAGCCGTAAATTAGATTTTCCAAAAAAAAATTGATGGTATTGAACACACTAGCTAGATTTATCACGCAAAAAAATATTTCAGTTTGCTTCACATTATGTGGAAAGACAAGGTACCCATTACTTCATTCCACTTGGATAAGGAACCTATCAATTAGTACCAATGGTATAACAATTCAAATCAATAAATAGATTGGTATGATTTTTGAAAAATATTTATAGTGTATTTGGGCCTAGTGCCTATCATGACTTCAAATGCACTTTGACTAAGATTTTTTAAACCAACACAATGTAGTAATATCAAACAAAGTTTGAAAAATATAAAATTATAATTAATACCTATTTGACTATTTATTCAAATGTTTTTTCATTATTATACTCAAGGATGTTATTAGAGTCAAGGTGAAAATGTTCAAACTTTAGACCACAATGGAAGCCTTGAGCTTAATTAAACTCATGAAAGACAAAATCACATTGAAACATCAAAATTCCAATTTTTAACCCTCCAATTGATATTGCTTACAAATTCCCAACACAAACCCCACTCTCAAATTAATTCCCATAAAATTATTCACTGAGGTAGAAACATCCACATGTCATGACAAGGGGGTCATATTATAATTGTGGTGAAAAATTAGCTAGAGGCTACAAATGAACTAAAATATTTGTATCTACTTGATGTTGATTCAAGAACTAATATAAAATAATGAGAGGATGACACAAATTCTCATTTATATGAGCTCGAGTAGGAAATCAAAGATTTAGGGCACTCAGATTCAAACATAAAAAATTTTATGCATGCTTTGGTGGGGGTAACCAGTCCATAAAAAATGTGGTAAGTGTGTTTTTGAATAAAAAACTCTGCAACCTTTTTATTTATTTAGGCATCATTCATAACTTCATCAAACCTCATTTGTCTAAACATGTAGACTATTTTATTCACCCTTATTCTAGTTTTGAGGTGATGATTACTAATTGTGTAACCATTCATTGTAAAGGTAAATTCCATAATGTTTGCATTTCAGTGGGAGACTATAACATCATGGATGACATGTTTGTTTCTCTTAGGTGGATTTTATGTTGTTCATGGAGCATAATGTCTAACAAATCTTGGACTTGTTATTTATATTTTTTCAGAGTTTTAGATGCAGTTCCCTAAGAATGGAAATCAATATATAGAAAAAGGAATTCTCTAAGGATCTAATAGTATCATGAATTCTCATTGCATGAATAAAATTATCAAAAAGGACTCCCATTGAATCATTCACAATCTCTTCTCTCTTAGCATTGGCCCCCAAACTTATTCTATCCAACAAATGGACTTGTAAAATATTTTTGTCAACCATACAATAATTTTTCTAGGAACCAACATACTTGCCACCTCACCGAACTAAAGAACATCACATATAACTATTATAGGTAGTTCACCCCAAAAAACATATCCATACCACTAACCTTTTATTCAAAAATTTGAGAATAAAAATATGGTTCAAGACATCCTATAATGGCCTAGCACTTGCTAATATCCCTCTCTAGTATTCTTTGTCAATAAAAATATGGCTACTGAAGGCCTTGAATTGATTTTAGAGAATTGAACAACCTCACTATAATGGAAAAGAATACCATTCTAGTAAATGATAAGTTTCTAAGTGACCATGGTGCTAATTTTTATATCTAAGTTGGATCTACATTTTGGCTCACCAAATCCACATTCATGAGGTAGATATTCCCAAAATGGCCTTTCACACACATGATGGTCACTATGAGTTCCAAGTCATGCCATTTGGTCTTGTTAGTGAGCCTTCCATATTATAAGGAATAATGATTAAAATATTATACCATTTCTTGCTGCAGCTCATTCCAATCTCATTTGATGGCATTCTCAACTACAACATAACTTGGGAGGAACATCTCAACCACCTCAACACTACCTTATAACTTACTGTTAAGAACTAATTATGTACCAAATGTTCCAAAAATTTATTATAGGAAATAATAATTTGAGTTTTTAGGACATATTTTCTTAAATATTGATTTTGTTGTCAACCCTGAAAAAATTGAGGCTATGAAAATAAGGGTGAAACCTAGGACAATCAAAAAACATGTGGATTTATTGGACTAATAGGGTATTAATTTTTTTTTTAAAAATATTATATAAAATAATAATCCCATTGATGATTATGCTCAATAAATACTCCTTTATTTGGTTTATTTTATATGAACAAACATTTGATACCTCAAGTAACCAATGCACACTACACCATTATTGGACATGCACGATTTCTCCAAGCCATTTGTTATTTATTGCGATACCAGTGGCATGAGATATGGTGTTGTGCCCATGCAAGATTAATGTCCCATTTCCTTCACTAAAAAGGCCCTCACTAGGTAGAATTTGGCATGCTACACATATGAAAAAGAGGTGATGTCTATCCTCCATATAGTCAAAAAATGGTGTCCATACTTGGTAGGTCAACACTTTTGCATAAAAATTTACCAATAATACCTTAATTATTTTATATAGAAATGGGTTTCTTCCTTGGATTATTATAATGGATTTCTAAACTCATGGGTTATGATTATGATATTTCATACAAAAAATGAAAGAAAAAATTGGTTGTCAATGCCTTCTCTCACCAGTTTGAAGATCAGGAACAACTATGTGCTATATCTATTTCCATTTTCATATGGCTAAAAGATATTATTTACAAGATTTACATCATCACAACCCAAAATAATATATCATTCTCAAACTATTATGTTAATCCCACTGTTAAACCTAACTATACTTTGTATGGACAAACATTATAAATAGAGGTCACCTTGTATTGATAATTGGATATGAGTTTAAATAGAATATTTATTGGGAGTTACTTACATCCCCTTTTATAGGTAATCAAATTTTTTGAAAACTTATGAGTGAGTCCACCAAAAACTATTATGGCTTGGAATCAAGTAGGATATCAAGACGTTTATTGTGTAATGTATTACATGTTAATGCCATAAAGGGAAAATAGTCACATCACCTGGTTTACAACAACCACTACCAATTTTGTAATGTCCTTAGATTCACATTCTATGGATTTGATTGAGGGAATTTCTAAATAAAGAATAAAATCTATCATTCTTGTAGTGGTATATCACCTTTCTAAATATGCTCATTTTTTGCTCCGACCCACCCTACATTGCTTCTAAAATAGACTAGAAATTTATTGATCAAATATTTTATCTTTCAAGAATTCCAACCTCCATTGTATCAAATCATGACTCTAATTTTACTAGTCATTTTTTGTAGGTCCTCTTCAAGAACCTCAATACACATCTTAAAATGAGTTTAGGATACCATCCACATAAGGATGGGAAAATGGAAATTATTAACAAATGTTTAGAAACATATCTTCTTTTTTTCCATAGAAAATAAACATCAATGGGTAAAATGGTTATCTCTTGAGAAATGGTGGTAAAACACCTCCTACCACATATCTACCAAAACAATCCCATATGAATTTGTATAGGTTAAAATATGCCATCCCTTCTCTCATATATAGCAAAAAAAAATATAAGTGTAGGCTTTTGATACTACCATTAGCATAGGTGACAATATCCTTCACCTCCTTAAGTACAATCTCCACATGGCACAAAATCACATGAAGTTTTAGGCAAACCATCACCACTCAAAAAATATTTTCAACTTAAAGATATGGTTTCTCTTCACTTGCAACCTTATAATCAATCATTTATAAATATTTAAGTCCACAAAAAATTAGATAATCAATTATATTTTCAATATAGATTTCTTTAGTAGATTGGCCCTATCACTTATAATTTGAAACTTCTGACTTCATTACATGTGCATCCAATAATTTATGTCTCTTGTTTAAAAAATGTCCTCATCCATAATGTCACTACCCACATAATGCTTCAAGATCTTTATGATAAATGATCTCTCTTTTTTGAACCTGAATCTACCCTAGAAAGGTGCTCCCATTAGCTCAACAATTGGGACATCATTAAATTTATAATACATTTTTAGGGGATGTGACCTATTGATACTACCTCAAAACCTTTTCTTCAAATCTAATATCAATTTATGCACCTTCATATTTGAGATAAAATATTTTAAGGGGAGGGTATATTAGGACCCTTCATACTAACCATATTTTTGTAATTTCTATCTTTAATAAAAGGATAAACTAATACATGATTTGTAATATATCCCTTAAACCCATTGTAATAATCCCAAATTCAAGAAAAATAGTAGTTATTTAGTGATAAATTATTATAGATAATAAACTAGACTAGTGAGAAGACATTCATGAATTGTATTGGATTGAGCTAACTCAAAAGAGGTTCCACCTTGAAGAGGCCAACACTAATTTTAATATAATTTTGATTTATTTTTAATATAAATAGTCAATTTCCATTTATTTTTTGTTTTGATTCCACATATTTATGATCTAGTTTTAATCTATTTCAGGAAGGATCCTATAAAGAAGTGGTAGAAATCGGTTAAGAATAATTGTGAAACCTGACTATGAAAGGAAAAATTCACCTAGATATATTTTTCAATTGGGAAATTAGAAACTTGTGAAACTAATTACATTTCAATTTTATGGTATGCTAAATTCCAACCATGCTGGACATAAATCTAATTATCATTTTAAAAGAGCCATCTAAACTATTATATATATGTATTACTTTATGAATTATCACTAATATTTTGTTGTAAATCAAGCATATTACCTGTAAAATGTTTATAAGTGATCATAATTGGCTTATAAAATTATTTCTAATATTTCCATAAGTTAATCTCATGAAATTTTCCATAGTTGTATTCCATATACAAGTTTTAATTTATAATGTCTTATTAAAAGTCAACAATATTTCATCCTACTCAAAGAGAAACATATAACACCCTCCCATGCTACTCCAAAACCTACTAATTTTTTTTTAAATATAATTTAACCCAATATATGAGCCCATAACTTAACAAACACATCAATATTTAGTACACATAAATATGCAACAAAAATATTGTGCCTATATCCATAATTAATCATATATATACTATGGTTAGAGTTATATGTGGATACTAAATAATAATCACTCATGATGTAATGCCCTAAGCTTGAAATCATTCATGCCATAATCCATATAAATGTGACCAAATAACAAGGAGAGATCTAGACATCACATGTCGTAATCAGGACAAGTTTTTCCTTCCTCTTTTCTCGAGGGAAGTCCTAATAAAAGACCATTTGAAGGAGGTGATTTACTCTATTCCTTAGTATAATATGGTGAAGTAATTGTCATCATCCCCTCAGGAGACATTTTTTTCTCCCATTATGTAAGTTACTTCCTTTAGACACGACAGTGATCTAGATGTGGTGTAATCTAGCAAAGTTGCCAAGGATTTTCCCATCTGCCCTTTTTTACACCCATCCTTTCCCTTGATAATGAATCTCAAACATTTTTTTATTCTCACCCCTTACTCATGATTTCCCCCCCTCGGTACCATTTCCCCACCTTGTCTCTTTCCCCCACTCTCATGCTACTAACCCTCTATGCATATGTCTAGGGAAACTTGATGTTAATGTTAACACCACTACCAAGAAGAAGCGTAGGCCCCTGGAGGCAAAAAGGCTTAGGAAAGATGATAAATATTTGGTGATAGAAGGATCTCAGTGGAATATCAAGGATATTCTATTAATATTCAAGAGAATACTAGCCCTTATCAATAGTTAAGGGATGAATTATTTGAGCTCTTTCTGTTGGCTCCCACATCGGCCATGACTAGTGTTGGTCAGAATTGCTGAAGTATTATTGACGGACATTAGGTTTTAGTTTTTCATTATTTATTGACTAAGTTTTGGTGACTAGTTGATTTTTTTATGGTGTACCTTTATTTGGTTGCGTCTCCCCCCCTTGTTGCTAGTTTTTTGTGGTTGATATTGGTCTCTCTCTTCCTAGTAGTTTTGTGTCTTCTATTTGCAAAGGACTAGGCCCCTTTTGTGTCCTAGAACTAGTTCATAGCTATGATAAAATTGTTAAACTAGTTAATATCTCTAGATTTGAAAGTGTTTACATACCAAATTAAAAAAACAAGGATAAATCTAGGCCACCTATAAGTCAAAATCAAAGATACATTTACAATTAACATGGACTTTATGGGTGCATTGGTTTATCTAACTAAAATAATTATTTTTAAAATCCATATGATAAGTTACATTTATTGATTTAATCATTTGGTCAAAAATAACCCATATAATATTATCACATCATAACTCTATTAATATACTCATTCACTTAATGTCTCGCTCACCACACATTGGTCTAAAGTCACCATATGGTCCACATAGTAAATATATAACATAATTTATCTCTTATAAATTTACCCTTTATAATTATTTTAGAGACATTTTTATTGGGATGTCAACTCCAAATATTCATTTCATATAAGAAAAAAAAACACCAAAGATGTTCAACAGTTTTTGTCGACAGTTTTTATGTCTAGCTAGCAATAAATTGTTGTTGAAATGACAAGTAAATGAAAATGGTGGGTCACATGAATGGTATAAGAATAAAAATTTCCTAATTTTTTTCAAGCACTAAAATCTCAAAAATTAAATTTGGCATTGGATCCACAAAGACAATAAATTATAGCATTGTAAGTATGGGATGCTTGCTCTATGATGTCATAAGTTCCTATCCAAGTTTGTGCACAATTTTGGGCATTATCTCATCCAATATCCATTTACCCATTTTATCATTTTGATAAAATTAAATTGTAAACAAATTTATCCTCTACCATTTGATGGAATATGGCTACTTTGTTGTTTGCATGAAATTGCTTTTATGCAATAGAAGCTAGAAATGGTGAGCACATAAAGTGTCAAAAATGTCCACTAATAATAAATAGGAAAGTTTATTAATTGTTTATACATTTTTTCATATTTATTTTTATCTAGGCATGTGTCATTACATGTTTTATTTAGATATGTGTACATCTAGTCATATTGACATAAATATTTAGTTAAATAAATACCAGTTCTATAAATGTTTTTTCCCTATATACTTACAATCAAAAACATAATTATGAAGATAAAGGTAATTATAATTATGATTACCCATGATATGTGTAATAATTACGTACTGGAATACTTTTTTTATATTTTAGAGACCTCACTCTTTCAATTTTCCTATAGATACACAAAAGTGTATAAATTTGCCAGAATCTCTGGGTTAGAAAACAAGTACTAGAAAAGAAGATTGTTCACCTTATATTGAATCGAGAAGATGAGTGTACATATAGGTAAATCGATTACTATTTATTATATCTTAAAAATGGATTAACTCCCACTTAACATCACCTATGTTAAACCTAACTAGGCTTAATCATAGTGAAGTATGCTAGTTACCAGTGCTTGCATGATCAATTGAAACCTAACAGAAGTATAATTGAAAGCTAACTACTTTAATTAATTTAATACAATAACATTCCCCCCTAAAACATAGCTTAGGTGGACATTAAAAAAATGGGTCCCAACAACTAGGCCTGAATAGGTACCCACATTCAAAACAATCTCTCAAAAAATGGAGTAAAAGGATAAAACCTAGTGGGAAAAAACTACCCCCCAAGCCCCCCAAAAGAGAGACAAAGAAAAGAAGTCGAGACTATAAATCCCACTCCAACACCCCCCTTAATAATATCTTAGGTGGGCTATAAAATTAGGTTCTAGAAATGAGCCTTGATGAGGTACCCATGTATATAGTGATAATCTTAGTATCCTAAAAAATGTGAAAGATGTGTGCCTCCATAAAGAAGAGAGAGAATGTATGCACGAAATATCACATGGAGAATGTTGTAGTAGGTCTCTCTACAATAATTACTATCTCTTCCTTTTGAAAGAAAGAAACCATGAGTTGTTAAACTATTGAATTCTCACTCAAGTGGAGTGTAGATAGGAATCATGATGTAGATCTTTGGAAAATGCTGAAATGTCTCCTTGCTAATGCTTGAATATGCCAAAGTCTGATCAGTTATCATAGGATTAACTATATAATATGGTAATGAAGAAGCATACAATGAAGGAGATAGAATATCCAGAGAAGAAGATAGACATGGAACATTCACTAAATGAATGTCTATGTGAAGAGTGGAGCATGACTCACTAACTGAAGAAAGAATGTCCATAGGAAGAGATGAGTCATTGATACTCACAATAGGTGTAATCATATGAAAATCAATAAATTCCTCATATATTCAAGTCTATGAAGGCTCTAAAAGATTAATAATATGCAAAAGAATGGAAGTAGAATCTGTAATAGGATAAATAAGGTCTGATAGAATCTCATACTATAGTAGGGGATCGACACAAGGGAAAACACTATCTACCATAGATGTATCATCTCAAGAAATAAAAGCATGATGAGAGAGTACAATAGTCTTAGAAGAGACAATAGGAAGTAAAGGAGGAGGTGTGACATAAATCTCTATAGGATCACTGAAAAGACTTTGTAGTATGCTCCAAACAGTGCATAGACACTTTATGTTCCACATGGCAATGAAGATATATGGAAACATGAAGTAACATAGCGGTAAAAACCTTGTCACAAGTATTAGTCCACTTATCAAACTGAACAAGATCAATGGATGCAAGAATCTATCCATATAAAATTGGAAAATGATTCTTGTGTGTGAGTAAGTGTTCCATATAAGCATGTCATGAAGCATAATTATCCTTCCCAAGAAGAATCATTGGAGATGAAATAACTCTCCTCATCTAGAATATCTCAAATAAGGTTAATATGATCGAGATAAGACACCAAAAAAGTGCACAAATATATAAAATAATCTACAATAAACCCCTAAAGCAAGTTCATGAAAGGGATGTCAGACACAGGTGAGAATGCATCCAAGTTAGAAACTAGTGTGGAGTGGGTAAAAAATGGTGCACACTCTAGAGATGGGCATCAAACTAAGTCAAAAATGAGTCCATACATATGCGATCAATCAATGCACTCAATATGCTATAGAAAGTAGTAAGACCCACAACCTCCCTGAATATGGCACTTTATAACTTTATCGAGTTTTACAAAACAAAATATACCAATGAAAATAGGATGAAAAAACATGCACTTTTGAAAAAAGTGGCACTCCATTTTGAGTTACCAGTCAAAAGTTATAGCAAAATATATTTTCTATCATTAATGGCCTATTTAATTAAATTTGCACAAAAGTGAAAATGTAGATAGGTTTAAAAGCCAAGTATACCATGTAACCACCCATTGTAATTGGTAAAAATATTTATCCTCTTCAAATCAGCTAAATTCAAAAATACTCTAGCCCATGCACCCTGTACTTTTTAAAAAAAAGCCTAATTATCTTCATTTTTTATAGATTTATTCAAATACCTAATTTGCCATAAATTCTTTTAAAATTTTAAATATTTTTTTTAATTATTAATTTAAAAATATCATTAATTTTTTTAATTAAAACAGAAAAAACATGTGAGCTACAACTCATATGGACCAGCTAGGACTCAAACCTAGGACCTTCCATTTGCTGCTAGAGTGCTCTACCAACTGAGCTATTGGCCCCTTTATGGCTAGTCCATCATTAGTTCTGGTGTGGATTATTTCCAACACCCCCCTTTAAGCCACACTATAGGTTCTTTGGGCTCCTATCCTAGCTCTGATACCACATGTGAGCTACAACTCATATGAACTAGCTAGGACTTGAACCTAGGACCTTCTATTTGCTACTAGAGTGCTCTACCAACTGAGCTACTGGCCCCTCTATTGATATTCCATCATCGGTCTAGGTATGGCTTATTTCCAATAAAAATTCAATCAAAGACTCATAAAATATTGTATTATCTCTATTTAATATTAACATATCTCTTTAACTATTATTGTGCATCTAATTTATAATTATCTCATATCAACAAACTTAAGAAACTACTATTAATTCTTAGTTGGATCGATGCGTGAATGTCCTCATTTAACTTAGATGGATTACTCAATAATTTTTATATTAAAAATAAATGTGATCACACAATAATAAAGGAGTTTTTAACAAATTTATTTACGAAGACTCTACTCATTGAATAATGAAATGAATTAATTTTGATTCGTGTTTGATTATAAACTAAATCTATAGCCTACATATTTCTCTTTAAAATAAATTAAACTAGGAATATAAAATTATAGAAAAAAGGATACTGCTAAAAGGATATGGTTCATACAATTTCTAAGAAGTTATCATGAATTTATGGTCCAATGAGACTAAATAGGATGACAACATAAATTTCAACCATCTTCCATCTAATAAAGAATATTTGATTATTTATCTAAAAAATAAAATAAAAAATCACTCCTTAATCCATTTTAGGCATGATCTAATAAAACACCATAGAAACCATATTCAACTAGTTTCGGAATGTCTATAAATGTATACAACCATGGTTATAGACTAGCATAATTAGTTGGTATATGATGTCATTAATGCATAGTGAAGTCTAGAATAGATAGTAAGTAGACACGATTAACTCCACTTAAAAACTACTTATGTGACACAACTTATAATGAGTTAGATAAATAGAAAATTTTTACATTTTAATTTGATCCATTACTAATATTAACTTAATAAAAATAAAATTTTACATTAATATATTTAGAAATCAAAATATTTTAATTATAATAATAAAAGTGTGTGAATGTGCATGCATTAGTATGCATATGTGTGCATGTGCTTTTATGATCAAAAGGGTATAATGAGTCCATAAAATAACATAATAAAAATGCATTAAAGGGAAATTAGTTATTAATATAAGTGAAATTTATAGGCCTTATCAAGGGATGAATAGTTGGTTCTTTAAAAATTAATAAAAAACAATAAACAAAAAAGGTAATCATGATAGTAAGGTATGAGAAAGGGAATGCCATACTTATTTTGAATAGATAATATAATAACAACAAGGTATGTGAACATATCTTCGGGATTAGGAGAAATAATAAAAAATTCATTGAAAAGATGATGATGTTAGTGAGGAAACCTATTAGGGATAAAATATCAGACTAGTTGACAAAGAAAACACTCATGCTCAATATACATAATTTCTAGAATATGTGGAGCACCAATAATATACTAGAAAGGTAAAATACTCTAAATAATTATTAAGATTATAGGTTCACCAACATATAATTTAACTTCTTATTAAGATGAAAATTTGAAACATCCAGTGGGTAAATTTAGCTTTTATGCACAAGACATAGGGTAGGAGGGTGGGCTAAGTCACCTTGGTAAGTGGTATAAAATTTCAAAATAATACACTAGTAAAAGGTAAAATTAATAAGAGGAGGTGGAGTTGAATTCCCAAAATATCGGGTATTTTCATAATCTTTTGGTTGCATGTGTTTTGGTTTTTTTATAAAGTGACAATGCCATGGGAAAATACTTAAGTCAATTTGTGAAAAAGATTAAAGATGATATATTAACAAAGAAATGTATGCTAGTGTGACATGGTTAAAATTTTTACAAAAAACCGAGTTGAATAAGTAGTCAAAATAGTGGGAAAATCCATTAATTTACAAATCAAATACTTGGTACATACCCTCAAAAATACATTTTTCACATTTAGAGGTGAGTTATTTGATCAAACAAAAAGAGTCAATATAGGATTTCCTAATTTCTCTCTGATAGTGGTTTCATGTGTGAAAAATGTGTATCAAGATTGTCATTATCAAGTACTAAATACTATATTTTAGTATCTACACTATCATAATTAAAACATAACCTTTTTCCATTTTTTGTTCAATTTATCAAGGCTTCAACTTTGTAGGTTGCGGGAATGATGGTGTTAGAGTAGTATGATCTCTGAGGCTAGTCAATGTCGGCCTCTTGGTTTTTAATAATTTTTCCTTTGTCATCTACCCTATGATAATAAAATTAGATACATTAAGAAGATTAAAAATGTGTACCTCATGTAAAAAAAAATTCTTGAGAACCCCAAGAAATAGGTTGTTCAAGCTCTCATATGTAATTGTATCTACTCTCAAGGACATTTTCATGAATTAATGAATATAATCATTGATTGATCCTAGTTATTGTAGCATTGCCTACTATATCAAGTAATTCTCCATCATAATACTAAGTTATATTATATTTATAACTCTTTCATAGAAACTAGACAAGGGACATTGAGATCCATATTATTTTGAGCACACAATGATTCCTATTGAATTAGTTGTTTATATAGATATAAGGATGCCATGGTAACCTTCTACCCACATGGGATGTGATGTAGATAAATAAAACTATCCATTTGGTTGATCTATATGAGTGCATCTTTTCCATTAAACTTATACATGCATGCCTATGGTAGTAGATTCCAATGTCTATAATTAGTGTTATCAATGAGATGAAGCCCCATAATATTTGGATCAAGATTGTGTTGTCCCTTAGATAAATTTTGTTTAAGTTTTAGTGGCCCATATAAAAATGAAATTTGGTTTTATCTCTAAGAATGCATTTTGAAATTATGACAAAAAAAATAGAACCTATTTATATAGGTAGGTGAATTGACAAGCACAATGAGGTGAGGCATGAAAGATATGCTGAGAAGTATTTGCATAGACATTATGGTGATATGTCTCTATAAATATTGATGTATATCTTTATGAATGATTGATGGATTTTGATGCATGGTTACACACACTATTCCTAGTAGGCAATAACCACTATCAACATATAAGAGTCATTAGTAGTGGCAATAGTTATCTCTGGTGGGTGACAACTATTTCTGAAAGATGCCAATAATAAATGATAAACACCCATAGTAATAGCTATGGTGTCTACTAGATATTGTTTATGGCTATCAGCCACTATTGTGAGGTGTTAATTGTTATTGGTGGGCATTAATTGTTATTGGTAGGCACTAAATATAATTGGTGGTCATCAATTACTGTTAGTAGGTATAATTTACCTTTGGTAGCCAATGAATTTTTAGTATACATCAACTATTGATCTCAATCTACACCAATGCAAGAATTAACTGATTGTTGTTGGTATCAAACATTTTTTATTTAAATAGGTCTAAGCTCCTTTATTTCATAATTTTAAAAAAATTCATACATCTGATCCAACCCCTTACACACCTAACTCCCTAAAATAACTACCACAACATTTATATATCAAGCGAGGAACCGATTCTTGTAATTTTTAGGGTCCTTGCCTGATATAGAAATGTTGGAGGAATTTGAAAGATTAGGTCGTGATTTCATTATAGATCAATAACTCAAGGTCATTAAATCCTATAGGTGGATTGGTTTTTGGTATAATTACCTTAAATTCCATGGACATATAATCCTAACTTGTTTTTTTATTCATTGTCTTGACTCCCACAGGTGGATGATAGAGCATGTTGATAGGTGGCAAAGTTTTATTGGCACCTGTAAACCAAGGATGGCACCTTCCAACAAATTATATGACCACCACTTTGAAATGATGCTAATTTAATCCAATTTATATTAACATCACACATTTTCATTATAAAATGGTGAGGCCCCTTCATTTTTCACTTTTGAAAACTTATTGCATCCACTTCAACCTTCTACACACCTAACTCCTTGTAATGCCTACCGCAACCTCTTCACTTCTACTACATAATAGCACTGGAAAGATCATCCTCATTCAATATAATGTAAAATAACCTCATATTCCAATAGATACTTATAATATGAGAATATCAAGGCACATTCATGAACTATGTCAAGAAGTGCTATTTGGAGGGGCTTGTCAAGATGCCCTAATATGACATAGACCCTGATTTACCAAAGTTTTTTTGAGAAAATACAACCATGAAAAATAAATGCTCACTTTGAATATTTAATCATAGGTTTTCTAATTTGGTATTATCCCCAAAGACATCCATCACTTAATAGGTGTCCCACACAAAAATTCTAAACCTATCACTACCTGTGCCTTCGTAAAAAATTAGGACAAGTATTTGGAGTCCCACTACGGCCTGCAAATGGATGGTTCAATTTTTTTTGTTAAATTATTATTATTTTTAGTTATATTTTATTTTAAATTTTGTATGTCTATTAAAAATCCTTAACATATGTTTCCATTGTAGTTACCTACATTCACAATGAAAGGGGCCTATCTATAGAATCTATAAAACATTCTTTTCTTTTAACCATAATTAAATTATTTTAGACCATAATTATACTATAGGGAAAAGAATAATATATTATAATATGGGCTATTATCTACATCCCACATACTCTGAGTGGCCAAAAATTTGATTAGTGTTCATATTTGTCAAGCAAGATTATTAATGATTTATCTTATGCACATGCCACTGATAATTCCAAATTTGCATGTACCAATTTTATTATTGCTTTATATATTGATAATCCATTTAAATTTGAATTTCTATTGAACCTAAATATGATATTGAAAATAAGGAAAAATAAATTTCATAATTTAGTATAGTACCTATATTTGGTGTGGATGTCGGTTGTTTGGGGTATTTTTGTGGCTAGTTAAAATAAGTTAATATGGTTTTTTTATGATTATCACACCCCTTTAACATTTTTAGTAGATTCCAGTTAATTATATTCTTTTATAATGTATATAGGTGATAAATTATGATGAGAGACATGAATGCCATCATTGAGAGATGTCAAGAACCATGGGCACTGTTAGGAGGCATGATCACTAGTACACCACATAGATGTTGATGAGAAACACTGATGTTCAAGTACAAATGGATTTTTTCCAATGACAAGGGAAATGTTAAGTGATGTAAATGTTGGTGACTATCATAAGTCATAGATGTTGATGGGAAACATAGGCACTATTGGGTGACATAAATACTAATGGATCACAGGAAATCTGATGAACAACAATAATGTTAAAGGGCACACGAATGTTACCAAATGACATGGACACTATCAAGTAACACAAATTCTAGTGGCCACCATATATGCTGGTGGGTGATAAAGTAAAAAATGGGTGATAATTATGTTGGCATACAACACTAACAATGACATGCTAGAAAACTATATATATTCTTTAAAAGTTCTATCATTGAACGATTATATACTACATATAAAGGCAAATGTGCTCAGATTCACTTTTGACTTAGTGTCAAAATATACTTATAAATATGAAATTTATTTTAATTATTAGGTGAGCTAACCTATAAAA
>JARHVA010008744.1:75000-77500 GCA_037957365.1 Torreya grandis
ATTAATGTGGTAACACTTGGAAATGATATTTGCAATATATTATGGATCAATTTCTTCCTTAAAAAACTTTAATTCTATCATCAGAAATCTTTTGTGTGTAGTCTTTGTAATCTCAAAATTTAGTTTATGCAATGCATCTAAATGTTTGGATGAACTATAATCAATTATTTCCCTTGCACCTTTTTAGGTTCTTTTATAAAGAGTTACTATAATATGTCTTTGGCTCGAGCAAGAATCTTGAATGTCAAATAACTAGAAGTCAATCCCTTTAGAGCCATTACTCTTATTGTTTGTTTGACATGTGGTCACCCTAGGTAGTGACCATGTCTTATGGTAACCATTATGAGTATCCATGTTCTATGTTCACCTTGGATATTGACCATTATGAAGATAAGTTTTTTATGGTCACCTTTAATATCAACATGTTGATAGTCATTTATTTATTATCACCTTGGGGAGTGATCATGTCAAAAATCATAGGTTTATGGTCACCCCAAGGAGTGACCATGTCAAAAATAATTTTCATATGGTCACCTTGGTGAGTGATCGTGTTGACAAGCATTTTTTCATTGCCAAAAATTATTCTATATTTATGCACTCTTTCTCAAGAACCTAAATTAAAGATTTAAAAATATGTATTAAAAACTTATTTAGTTTTATTAATAATTGATCATCTTAACCAACTAATTTTGATGATGTACATGATCTAGTTTTGGTTTAGTCATTACTATGGTCAAACATTTTTACATTCATGTGGAGAGTGATCAAAGGTAGATAGAAATAGGTTGAGAAACATAAAATTTAGACGTTTCATATAGAATATCAAAGTGATGAAAATGAATAGTTAAGGTTTGGGTTTAAAAAGTAAAATTAGTAGAATTCAAAAAACCAATCAATGATGTATTAGTTATGTATACAATGCTTCAACTAAAACTACTAATTTATTGTATGTTTATGATGTTAAGAAAAATGTAGGCAATTGAAAGATGATTTAAAAACTCAAATGTACCTAGTGACTATGCTGATAACCATGCCTCTATTTGATAGCTATGGCTCTTGTCTACTCTATCCTAACATTATTTTAGTGTTATTAGATGTGACATGTATGTACTATGTACCAAGTAATCTAATAATAATAATAATAATAATAATAATAATAATAATAATAATAATAATAATAATAATAATAATAATAATAATAATAATAATAATAATAGATAGATAGATAGATAGATAGATAGATAGATAGATAGATATGTGTAAATGGATTTTATATTGATGAGGATGATCGTCTGTACCCTTTTTCAATAAATAAGAGTAGATCCATCCCTATGAAACTAAATAGGATAAGAAACATATACAAACTTCTTTTTTATTTAACACAACACTTTTAAATTTCATAAAAATAAAATAAAATAAAATTATGTACATGTATAGTTCCCATTCAATTCTTCACCTGAATTCATGCAAGTGTGTTTATACCTCTAATTTATTCCCTAAATCTTATATTTCTATTTTTCACATAAAAATAATATAGATTTTTTTATCTATCAATTTACATATTTTCATATTTCATAGCCATTTTCACAATTCTATATTGTAAGCTAATGTTCTTGTTAGGAATTTAGCGCTAAATTTCAAAATGTTGTTGAAAAATGTTGATGTTTCTAAATAAGTATCGATGTGAAATTTTTATTATTGAATGATAACTATTATGATTGTTATGTAAATTATGAATGCAGTTTACTATATTTGGAGTCTATGGAGACATAACTAAGATTATATCTAAGTTTGGAATCCATATTTATATTTTTTTATGTGAAGGTTCCTAATAAAATGCAAGGATGGTGAAAATCCCATTGGTATTAAATTTATTGGCATGCATCTTCTAAATAATTTGATAGAGATGGTGAAAATCCCATTGGTGTGTGTGTGTGTGTGTGTGTGTGTGTATATATATATATAAATATACACATACATATATATACACACACACACACATACATACATACATACATACATACATACATACACACACACACACACACACACACACACACACACACACACACACACACACACACACACACACACACACACACACACACACACACACACACACACACACACACACACACACACACACACACACACACACACACACACATATATATATATAGACACACACACACACACACACACACACACACACACACACACACACACACACACACACACACACACACACACACACACACACACACACACACACACACACACACACACACACACACACACACACACACACACACACGTGTGTGTGTAAAATTTGATACCTTAAAATTAAAGCTGGAAAGGTCATGTAACCTTATATAATGGAGTTTAAATAATATATGTTCAAGTTTTTATTAGATGCCTCTACTAGCGGTCAATACAATACCAAGAAATCAACAGGTAGCTATTCTAGATCCTACCAAAAATAAAATCCCTATAATAAATA
>JARHVA010008744.1:82500-110000 GCA_037957365.1 Torreya grandis
TATCTTTAAATTTTTTCATACTAATAAGTATGTAGTATTTCAATTTAACTTTTAATTGCAATCCTTCTCATTGGGCAGTTATCAGGTTATTTAGATTTGTCTTTGTCAAGTTGTCTATCATTTTTTTCTTTTTTGCCATGTTCATAGTATAAAGGCATTTGGATATTAAAAAAAAATTAAAGTCATTTGATTTTATTAGTTATTCAATTAGTATTCATTTTCTTAGATAAAATCTACATCATTTGCTTTTACTATTTATTTAGTTAGTGTTATTTTTAATTATATATGAGAACTTGAAATAGTACACTGGACTAAAAAATAAGGTTTCTAGACAACAAGGTTAAGATGCACATTTTACCATATAGCTATAGTTTTTATTTTCCTCTAAAATAAATGGATTTTAATTTAAATAATCCTGATAGATAATATAAACAAGGACTGGAAAGATCAATAATCATAGAAGGCTATGAACAAAAAATAAGGAAACAATACATTAACATTGACAAGGAAAATATTTTATGACTATGATGACTAAGAGCAAAGAAAGGAAGGGAATTCCAAATTCAAATGAACATGGTGTAAATGATGATGATGATGATGCAGAAGGAGATAGAGTAGGTGTTTCAGATCACCATTTTATGTCAACATAGAGATACACATGATCTTCATTTCCAGTGGATAAGGACCTCCAAACATCTCTTAGGGATAGGAGGAATCTTTTCCCAAATTAAAATATCTCTTGGGTTATGAAGATTAAAGGAAATATTGGAGAATATAAGGATATTTAACTGAATCAAGATCTCAAAATCTCCAAGACTA
Organism: Torreya grandis; assembly: GCA_037957365.1. Lineage (NCBI taxonomy): Eukaryota > Viridiplantae > Streptophyta > Pinopsida > Cupressales > Taxaceae > Torreya > Torreya grandis. The sequence continues at coordinate 83,320 of JARHVA010008744.1, forward strand.
GTGAAAGGTATCACACCTCCATTCCTGATTCTCTTAAATAACATTGTGTTGTAGGTCTTTCCAATGCCCTGGTTGGGAAATTTTTGGGATCCTATCCAAACATTGACACTTTTATAATCAAGGCTTGAAAAATATGGAAACCTAAAGGGGACATTGTAATCTCCTTAATGAGTAATGATTTATTTTTAATCTGATGCAATAATGATGAAGACTGTACAAACATTCTTGTTGGTGGTCCCTAGTTTTTGGGAAAGTTTGGCCTCATTTTAAAAAATGAAAACTTGGGTTTGACCCAAAACAAGAATGAATTATTCTCATGCCCTTCTGGGTCCATCTTCCTAGTCTACATCTTTAATTTTATATGAGGATGTATTCATCAGTATAGCCAAAATGATGGGATATTTGATTGCTTTTGACTCTTCCATGAAAAACAAAACTCGTTTGGTTCATGCAATGTTCTACATTAATGATTTTATGGACTAATATTTGACTTCTTCCATTTTTTTGGACTCATCCAGTGGTGAATGGATCCAAAATATTGAATACAAAAATTGAGCTTTAAAATGTGATTGTTGTGGAAAATTAGGACACCCATATTGATAATGCCCAACATTCATTAAAAAAGGAAACATTATTGTCTTGAGAAAGTATACACAAGATTGGATGTGTAAATATAATGATCTATAACCCTCAGTAGCACCTCATCTCTCCACTATCTGATAAAAAACTCCTAAGGCTTCAATCAAGCACTCTAATGAGATCATCCCAGGAAAAACACTGTTAAAATCACAAATCCTAGATATATCAAATGGAAAGACCACTCCAATTTTGATAGATGTTTGTGCATTACAACTTAAATTATCCTTATTTAATGTCTAATAATTATGCGTCACTAGTAATAAATTTCAATGTCTCAAATCATATGAGGAAGATGAAGCTGAGTACAAGAAAGATTCCTCTACCAAATCCATTGTTTTTGAAATTAAAGAACTAGGTGAAATAAATGAAAAAAATCAATTAGATCACTCTATGCTTTAGATACTCCAACATTATTTCACTTCTCCAATTATTAGAAGATATAAGGACAAAGAACCATTCACTCTTCAATCGGGAAACAAGACTAGACATCTTTCAAATGTTATAAGTATGACAAAAAGGGGTAGGTTGAACAAAGCTAAAATAAAGAAAAATCAAGATGAATACGACATAGCAGACAGTCATCAGTTTATAACAAAAAATAAATTCAATAGGAAAGTTGTAATAATCTCTAATGAAAATAATTAGCTAGAATATAAGAGGTATGAACCACCATAATAAACATCAAATGTTTATTGATCTTTATAAAAATAAACTACCTTCCATTATTAAAATTTAAGAAGCTAAAATATAGGAAAATATCTTAGAATAAATCAAAAATAAAGAATGGCTAGATGTCAAGAAGGCCTCAATTAATTCAATAGGGGATTCTAGAGGCATTGTTACATTCTGGGATGAAAGGTTTATTCTTGGAGATGTAATATTTAAAAGGCCACATCATCTTTTAATCCATTTATCTAATTAAAAATTATACAATTCTTGGATTCTTTCAAACATTTACACTCCTAATAGTCCTTTCTCTCATAAATAATTATGGAATGATCTCACTGCTTTCAAGGTAACTTGTAAGGCTTCTCACTAGATCATTATGGGTGATTTAAACACTCCACTCTACCCTAGTGAAAAGAAAGGAGGAACCTAGAATTTTACTGATAGTATGGAAGATATTTTAGACTTTATTTCAATCAACAATCCCTTTGACACATTTTTTCATGGTACCCCTTTTACTTGGACCAACGGGCGCTTGGGGGAGAATTTGATTCAAGTTTGATTAGATCAAGCTCTTGTTTATTCCAACTAGCTAATGACCTAGGATTTCCATCTCTCTTCCCTTCCTTTCTTAGGCTCAAACCATAATACTATTTATCTATCATTGGAGCACAATATGAAATAGGGTATATCCCCCTTTATATTTGAGTACATGTGGCTTTCTCATATGAAACTTAATGATAGGATCCATGATTGGTGGGACATTGATATTCAGGGCACTGCTATGTATAGGCTTTCTCAAAAGATCAAAAATGTTAAAAAAATATTAATATGTAGAATCATAATCTCTGTAAAAACATATTCTATTATAAGGAGAAAATTTAATCTGATCTAATAGGTTTAGAGAAACAAATATCCAACAATGGGATGACTAAATAACTTTGCCTAAATGAAAACATTCTTCTAAGTGAACATCATAACATTGTAGCATGTGAATAAACTTTCTAGCACCTAAAATATAGAGTGATCTGGCTCAATGAAGGGGATCAAAATACTAAATATTTTCATCTTTCCACTTCAAATCATAGAAATCAAAAAATAATTAATTTTTTTTGTGAAGATGGAACTATCCAGCAAAAAATATATTAAATAAAAGAGGAAACAGTGAATTTTATTAAGAATCTATTCAATTCTAACAAACTTGTATTTCTCAATATTTCCTTTTGCCAGTTCCCACTCTTATTACAAATTTGGATAATTCTAGCATTCTCAAAAAAATCACTAAAAAAGATGTGAAAAATCCAATTTTTCATCTTCAAAAGGATAAGGCACCTAGGCTGAATAGATTTCCAATTATTTTTTTCCTAACTTTTTAGTAAATTATCAAATTCGACCTTATTCAAGCTTTGTCTAAATTATTTTTGATAGGAAAGAAGCTATCGGAGTTCAAAACTACTTTCATTTTCTTAGTCCCAAAAATTGTTGGAGCATCTACTCTCAAGGACTTTCACCCTATCAGTTTATGCAATGTTATTAACAAAATATTCACCAAAATTTTAGTTCTCCAACTCCAACCTCTTATGTAAAAAATCATCACTCATAACTAGGGTGGTTTTGTTCATGGGAGACAAATCAAGGATGGCATCCTCCTTGTGCATGAAACATTGCACTCACTGCATTTAATTAAAATTTTTGGTATGATCCTCAAGTTAGACATGTGTAATGCCTTCGATAGGGTGGACTAGTTTTATCTTGACATGGTTCTTGAGAAATATGGATGTCATCATTCAGTATGAAAAATTATCTTTAATTATGTTATCACATCTATGTTTTCTAGTCTCATCAATGGTTATCCTATTGGTTACTCAAAAGTAATAGAGGCATAAGGCAAGGGGACCCAATATCCCCCTTTCTCTTTATTTTGCTTGTGGATACACTCAGTAGGAATTTTATAGATGTTCAAGCTAAAGGACTCATTAAAGGCTTTTATTTTTCTATTGGCATTCCACCCACTCTACATCAAAAGTTTATGGATGACACCATTTCCTTATCTTCTACCTCCATTAAAGAAGCAATCAATATCAAAGATGTTCTTCTTAGATAAGAGGAGGTATCCATGCAGAAGATCAATTTTGAAATAAATACTCTTTTTCCATTAAAAATCTAGTTCTAAGATAGGCTACAATTACAGGAATTTTGGGCTGCACCATCAAATCTCTACCATCTTCTTATCTAGGCATACCTCTTTTCACTAGAAAGATGCCCATTCAACTTTGGAATCCTCTCATAGAATGATTCTTGAAAAAGCTTGTTGGTTGGAAAGGTGTTGTGCTATCTCAAGATAGAAATATTGTGCTACTTAAATCTCTTCTTTGAAGTCTCCTTATTTATATCATGTCCCTTTTTAGAATTCCTTCCATCATTAATCATAAAATCAATCAAAACTAAAAGAATTTTCTCTAATCAGGCATAGAAATCTCTAATCACATTCACTTGGTTACATGGGACAATGTTTCTCTTCCTAAGCATCATGATGGTCTAGGTTTAAGAAGGCTTAACCATATGAATAAATATCTTACAACCAAAATAGTTTCAATATTCATCAAGGAAGTAAAAATCTAGATGAATATCCTCAAGGCTAAATATCTGCAACAAAGACCAACTATTTCTCTGCTTCATGATAATACATATTCTTTAGGTTCTACTATTTGGACTATACTCACAAAAATTATGGATATCGTTAAGCATGGTCATACATGGAAGCTCAAAAATGGAATTACTATTCAATTTTGGGAGGACACCTAGTTACTTGATTTTCCTTTATCTCATCTTGAACCATGGTTCCTAGTCAAAGATCAGATTCAAGTCCTATATGGTTCCTTTGTTTTAGATTATTTTAAATTACAATGATATAGTATAACCTAGAAACATCTTCAAGTCCCTAACACCAACCTAGAACATACTTCTATTATCTCTGATCTCAATTTCCTCCTCTGTGTTCACATTCTAAAAATTCATAAAGAAGACTCTTTGTCTTGGGAGAGCACATAATGTGGTGAATATAAAGTGAGATCTAGTTATTTTAAAACCCTTATTCTTAATCCTTATTATCCTTGGATTAGTATATGAGACAAATAACTAACTCCCAAAATTAACATTTTTTTATTGCTCTGCCTTCATAATAAGATACTCACACTTGATGATCTTGTGAAACGTGGTATCTCCTTGGTTAGTTGTTGCACTCTTTGTAAATCTAGCCTTGAATTTTTTCCTCACCTCTTATTTCATTACCCTTTCATCCATAATAATTGGGGTCCCCTCCTCTTTAAATTTAATATCCTTTGGAATCATTCAACCACCCTATTTGATTTTTGGACTTCTTGAGTCTCCATTTTTTAGAAAAATTATCAATTTTTTATGGACCCTATCTTTCCCACATCTAATTTGGGTAGTTTGGAAGGAAAGGAACAATAGGATATTTAAAGACTCCTTTTGTAACTCTGATAGGGTTGCTTAAAAAGTTTTAAGCTCCACCATTTAAAACTTTAAAGCATTAAAAAAAATAAAGGATCAATATTTCTCTCAATATGAAGAACATACAATTAAAAATGGGTTCCCTTATTTCTCTTTTTTGGTTGTAACTGCTCCAAAGAAAGACTTTGTGAGAAGAACCAAATAGATTCCCCCTATCCTAGGATGGATCAAACTTAACTTTGATGGGGCCTGTAAAGGCAACCCTGGTTTATCTGGTGGAGGAGGTGTTCTTCATGATGAAAATGGTAGACTTCTAGTGGCTTATAAAAGTGGAATGGGATTCCAAAATAATCACAAAATGAGGCTCTTTCAACTCTTTGAGGCCTTTAAGTAGCCAAGGATCTTTGTGCCAACAGACTCCTAGTGGAAGGAGATTCTCTAAATGTCATAAACTGTGTTAAAAACTTATCTAAAGCATCCTAAACTATTGAATACATCATTGAGGAGAGCTAGGTCTTATGCAATGAGTTTATTGATATACTATTTCAACACACATACCATGAAGGTAATCATCTAGTAGATGCCATTACAAATAGAGAGGTCTTGGTGTTTGAGTTCAAAGTTTGGACCAATAATGACTCACTTACTTATGATTGTTTTGCAATCATTAATAAAGTTAGGCCTCCTCCTTTTATATGATGATGGTGTCTTTAACCCATTTATATTCTTTAGCATTTTTTGTCTCACTCATTTATTTTTGTCTCATCATCATCCTCACTCTACTTACCCTTTCTCACATGTGTTCCATATCGATCCCTTCCTTTGTCTTAGCCCTTTTAGAATCTCCCTATTTTTTACTCCCCCTTCAATTCCTTATGACTCTATCTTCCTCTCACTTCATTCTATCTTCATATTCACTTAACAATGGGTGGGGAACTCTATATAATCAAATCCATCTTTTGATCTGCTAAAAAAATATGAAATTGTCTAGGAAATACTAAAAAAAAGTGGTTTGATGAACTTCAATACCAACATTTGTGGCTACAACAAGCTAAAATATTGCAAATTTGTTGAAGCCTAGGAGAATAGGGTGGTTAAAATTAATAATTTAAATATTGATTTAACTAAATCTTTGATTGTGCAGGTTACTAGGCTCAAAATTGAGGAGGTCAAATTTACTAAATTTCAAAGGAATTATAGAGAGGAGCGGGAAAAGTTCCTCTTGGATGGTGAGATCATGATTGAATGCATTGGTGGCTTCCTTAGGAAGGATTTTCCCACTCCTTTTGATTGATTTGAAGAGTAGATCATGTGGTATATCACATTAGATGGCAGGGATTCACTTGTTCACCATTTTTATCTTCCTATCCTTAATTATTTCTACCATAATATTCCTCTTAGCCTTCCATTCTATATATTTCATTCCTTACAATCTTCCATTATTGAGATTAAAATGGGTAAAAAGAGGGATACTCTTCACCAGGTTGTTATATTTTTTATCCTAAAATTCTTCTAGGCTTCTTCCTCTCTACCACTTGTTCCCCCCAAACCCCCCAATACACTTTGAAACCCACTCCCAAACCCACCCCCTTATGAAATATCCCTCCTAGATCCTTACATGTCTCAAGAAGTTCTAATAATCACATCCCTTCTTTAACCATTGACATCACCAATGATGACAATGATCAGGATTATTGTCCTTCTCCTAAAATGAAACATTTGGCTCCTCCTCAAAAAAATGTTTCTTCTACTAAACCTAAGAAAATTATTCCTTTGAAGAAATATGGGATTGTGTTTAACCCTTCAATTTTGATTATTAAAAAAAGGAAAGCATCGATCTCTATTTATTTTTATACCCCTATCCCCAACTCCTCCCTTACCCCTCTGACCCCTACCTCTTGCCCCCTCCCTTCCATGATCTTCCCCTTTCCAACTCCCCTATGACCCTCACCTCTGCTTCCTCCCTCCACCCCTCTTTCTTGGCCTAGGATGTTTTTAAACTTGATAAAATTTCAAAAGGCTTCAATATGCTCAGACATGGTACACCATCGGATCCCTCTCCCAATCCTGATATGTAACTTATTTCTTTTCCCCTCCCTATTTTCTCTTCCCATCCTCTTGAGTTTAAGAAAATACTAAAAAATCAAAAGCAACTCTCAAGGCTGAGTAAGCTTGAAGATGAAGTAGACCTGAACAAATAAATTCTTAAATGGTACACTAAAGATTAGAAAAGATTAAACTATGAACTAAACAAATTAAGCCTTAGTGATGGTAGATACTGCACCAAAAGTGATCGTATGGAAGTGTTGACCAAATTTGACTTTTAGGTCAAATTGGGGCATCCCTAGGTAAAAAAATGAGTTTTAAGTGTTTTATGGGGATTTAATGTTTGGTAATAAGGTATATCATAGGTCATTTAATGTTATTCAATGTTATATTAGCCTTAGTTATTAATTTTATTAGCCAACATATCCTTTTGAGTCATTTTAGGGGTCAAAACTAGGCATCAAATGAGTTGTATGGATTTATAGGGAACTGTCAAGGTTTCAAAAGGTGATTTCATGCTCCATGTGTCCTCTTATGTCTTAAGTAACTAAAACCAACTAAAAAATGGTAGGTTCCTTAGAAAAAGGGTAATTTTCTTGAGGAAAAGAATAAGTTTGGCACTTGTATGACTACTTGGGAAGTGTGCCACATGGTAAATGATCATGGTATATCTCTTCATATTCCCCAAGTTTAGTTCCATATTTTAAATGATCTGAAAGTGACATTTTAATCCCAAAACCATTCTTCTCCTTTTTCACCCTTCTTGGCAAGTAAAAGTAACTTGAAAGCTTGTACTTGGTATGGTCAACACAAGAGGTTTCACAAAAATAATCTTGGGGGTATATTATACACTTATTAATATTCCATTTTATGTTTTATTGTAGAGGAATTATGCTTTGAGCTCTATGAATCTTTCCTAAGAAGTTGACCTTTCAAATCTGCTTACTAATTTGTGTACCCTACAAGTTTTTCCTTGGTTTGAGTAGATTTATATAATCCACTTTATGCTATTAGATATATACTATTTTTAATATGTACCCTCATATATCCCATGATTTGTTTCATTTTTCAAGGTGTTTGGATGAGTCAAGTATCTCAAAGTTGTAAGAGGATACAACTTTTTGAATTGTAGGTAGTTTTCATCATTTTTAGATTTGCATGCTTGTTCATGGCTTCAAGATGTTGTGTTAGTGTCATTTATATGTTTTAAAAATTATTTTAACCCCCACATCCCCTTAAAATTTAATTATCTTTATCCAAGTAATGTTTCATGGTTTACAATCATACACTACACATACTCATAGTATACCAAGCTCACAACCAATTCTTTGCTCAATTTCACTTGTATCCATGTTAGAGCACGTGTGGAGAATTTTTATCATGAATAAAGAGGTAATTTGGAATAATATTGATGTTACATTTTGATATTTTGGTGAAAATATCAATTGATCATGAAGCCAATCCCTTTGGTGCATGAATCAATTCAAGTTCATTGCTTGCATATAGCCTAAGTCCATCTACACGAGTCCCTCTTTGGTAATATCATGATGAAAAAAGATATTTAATAGTTATTCCAAGTATTTTTGAGTCTTATAAGTTAATTTTAAAGCTTTGAGAAGGCCTAATTTGAGTAAAAAAGCACATATCTTGCTGACTACCTAAGTTCATAATACCTGCCTACAAACAGGAAATGTGCATCTATAGGTGTCTAAGAGGAAGATATCATTATGAATACATGTTTTTAAGTTTGTTTCAGGATATTCATGAATATATACACATTTTTGTAGAATTGGAAAAAATTCCAGGTCTTCCAATGGGGTCAAAACATGCACAATTATCCATTTTCTCTTTTACTGCCTATATACACATAATCTCCACCTACATGTAGCCTAACAGAGAGATAAACACCCATGTCATTTTTAAACAAGTGATAAAAATTTGGTTTTAAATCTTATCATTGGTTATAACATGAAAAACCTATTTGAAGTGTCAAAATTTGGTTGAATGTGTGAATATCACCCTAGAAGGCAATGAATGCAAGTTTAGGGATCAAATCCCTAAAATGAAAAAAATAGAGAACCCTAGATTTTTGTAGGTATATTATTATAGGGTTTCAAAAGGATTTGATGAAAAATGGTGATAAAAACTTTCATTATCATCATGGAACATGGAATATTCTAAGTTAGGGAGGTAAAGGATTAAGGTAAGACAATAGTTAAGCTCTTCAAAGTTGCTAGTTGACACACTAAGTTTCCTCAACGTTATCTATAGAATTTAAGTGATTGAGTGCCATTGCTTCCCAAGGTGATAGTGTATAAGTAAGTGTTCATGGTTTATGGTCTCAAATGGTGTTAAATAGTGTAATCATGTTCAAGGGCTATCTATAGAGGTCAAGACATAATATTTTCCCCTACATATCTCCCTTCAGGGCTCTAAACACCTGCAAATATCCACCTACAACCTGCTTATAAGCACCCATAGAACCCTTAAGGTGAAATTGTAAGTTTGAGATTATAGGAAAAATTAAATAATTTAAAAGGATTTACTTGTGTTCCAAATGTTCTTCAATGGACATATCTCTATTTCCAATAAGAATATTCACCTACAAGTCTTGAGACTTTACCTACAGTTAGTTGTAGGTGATTATAAGTAGACAATCAATTGAAACAATATGCCTAAGAGATGGTTTAAGATTATAAAAAGTTTAGAAATGGATCCAATAAGTATTAAATTAACCTAGGTAACTATTTTGTGTTTCAAATCTTAACTATGCAATTGCACCTATAGGTACAATGCCCTGATGATAAAGATATAGTAAGCAGATAGTGAGTAAGGGATTGATGCTTTTGAAGTTGACAATGCATGGTATGGGATGAATATATAATATAAATATTTTATGAAAACCAAAACCAAAATAATTTATTATTTATTTTATTTCAAGGTGAAAATATGCAATGTCACCTATAGGAAGGGTTTCCAGTAGTAAGTCCCAATCAAAGGCACATTTATAATTGACCAATGGAAGTGTGAAGTGAGAAAATTAGATTTTGAGATTAGATTAAAAAATAAAAACTAATTTATTATGGTTATAAAACCCTCATTATAATATCATATTTGTATATAAATCAGATAAAAGGGTTCTCATAACATAAGACAAAGTCCACTTTGGAGATTCTTGCACACAGTCCTTGTGGATATAAATCAATTTTTGAACTTGAAGGGTTGGAAGGTCATATGAGATGACCAAGAGCTGGTTTTTTTTAAAAAGAGTCATAAAAAATTTAATAATCCCATAATACACTAAAAAAATTTGATATAAAAGGGGAAGTACTCCCTATTTTGTCTTAGATAGGGGTACTTCCCCTTGAGCACAAATTAGCAGAATTGAGAGTCATGGACAAAAGGGATAAACCACAAGTTAGGGAGACTCTTAAAATGTGAGAGGTTATATTATACAAAATAAAACATTGGAAATCAAGTATAGAATAAAGAATTTCATTAATGAGGCCTAAACCCTTAGGGGTTATAGTCAAGTACACTAGGTAGTTTTGGTGTAATGCCCAAATGAAGGGTAATATGCACTTCTAGCCTTAAGTATGATTTATAATTTGATTTAAATTGTTTATAGGATCATAGTATAGGTGTTTGAGATATTTGGAAGCAATTAAAACCATAAAAGGTCATGTTGAGCTCTAAGGTGTAGTCAAGCTTACTAGGCATGGTGAAGCCTAGATTCTAAATGAGAGGCCATTTGTATTTATAACATGAGATATGAACTAAAACCTATTTAATAATGTTCATGTGGTAAAATAATATGTTTTAAATATATTAATATTCAAATTAAACCCTAAAAAATCCATTTTTAGCTTATAAACCAACTTATACCTGTGCAAAATGAGAAAAGGGGCTTGATAAGACAAATTTGAACACTCATATCTCTCTTGATGCTTTGCATGGGAGATATAAGTGTTTTTATAAGTTATAGGAGGTCTTTAAAAACCAATTTGTGGGATTTTTATGCAACTCCAATGTCAATTTTTTATTAAACAACCTTAAGAGGTCAAACTGCTTAGAAGCCCTCCAAGCCCCTTGTAAAGACTAGTCTAGATAAATTAAGCTAGAGATGCATTATATTTGAATGTTTTAACAATAAAAACTATTGGAAATTATATATGACTTAATCAATCTCCCTCCCATTATTTTTAGTTGTATGAAATCTTTAGGGACATGGTAAAAACAAAGTATTTTTAACCATTTTATGTGTTTTTTAGGGTACAAGAGGTTTCAAGAAGTGAAATAAAGTTTGGGAGGAATATCAGGACTTTTAATAACTCCCTATATAAATTTTATTCTAAGGAAAAAATCCTAAGTTTCCAAATTAGGTGTTTCATCTTAGCTAGTCAAAACTATCATATTGGACAAGCTAGTGAAGAATGTGGAAAACATCAAATGGGGTCATTTTAATGTGTTCCTAATTATTATAAGGAAATATAGGGTCTTTTAAAATTTAATAAAATCCCTCACACATATTTTCATGAGCAAATAAATAAAAATTTAAAGCCAAGTGTATAGGTGCATGAAAGGAGAGGTTTTTGGACTACAGATGATGATGGCTCCTTTCAAGTTGATTCTAAATAACCAAGACTAAAAAATTAATGGATAGTAATTATTGAGGAAATTAACCTTCATTTAAATAATTTTATATTTTCATAATTATTTATGATGTGTTCAAATAATACTAATCATGATGGCAGTTTTTTTGAGCCAACACAAAGAGTTTTTTGCAGCTTTTCATGAGTTTTATACCTTGCATGGACACCTATAATTATTTAAATTGAGTGGTTCATCCCATATAATATTATAATTCTTAATTAACACCTTTTATTATCTTTAAAAGTATCCTTGTGACCCTTTAACTTATCTCTTCTTCTCTCTCTCAAGCTCCATAAGAGCTACCATTTTAGCCTTCGTAATCTAATACCACACTAGGTATGGCAAAGCCTTACTTATTTTGAAAATGGATTTTCATTATATTATAAATTTAATATGGTTTAAGTTCATATATTAGGTTTTTAAATTTTGTGAATAGATGTATAGTGAATGATTAAGAGATATTTACTTATCCTTGCTTTCTCTCAATCCTTCCATGTTCAACGCAAGTGATTTCATGCCTAGCAGGTCATATGAAGTGTTGTGAAGTATATGAACATGATATTAAGTGTAAAATGAAGTCTTAGAATCTAAAACATTATCTATGTTTCTAACTTATTTTGGATAGTCTTCATTCATGGCACCTTCATATTGAAATACTAATGTTAATGCATTATATGACTCATAGACTAGTGTTGTATGCCTTATCTCAAAATTGATGGATTATAATAGCCTTATGCTAAACAATATTGTAGCATCACCCCTTATAATATGTTTCATTTCATTCAAAATCTATCCCTTTTCTCCATAAACAATAAATTAGTATAGGTGAAATCATTTCAAGGCACATCTAGGGAGCCAACCCTTCATTCTAGAGATTCATCTCACCAAATTAACTACTCACAACAAGTGAGATGTTTTAATTTTACCAATTGGATGAGGAGATCTAATTAATATCCTCAAAGGGTGAAAATATATGTGATAATTTTTTTTCATTCCTGGTGGAACTCTTAGTCCAAGAGGTTGAGAGATTTTTAGTGTTGTCTTTCAATAACCAGCCTTTGGAGGCATCTATCTAAACATGAATGGTGACATCGAAGTTACATCTACTGGTCAAGAAGCCCAGTTATTCTTTTTGAGTTTTGTTGATGAAGATTAATTATGTTATTTCTTCCTAATGAATTTCTATGGCTGACCTTGGTGTTGAGTTTTGTTTTACACAAGTTGGTGAGATATTTCTAGCTTGTGTCATTCCCTATCAATAATAACAAGTTCTTAATCAGCCTTGCCATGAAGTGTACCATCTCCAAAATTAAGTGTATTATCCAATTAAATAAAAATATGTTTGTTAGTAATATAAACCTTCATTTCCCTCTCCATATGAATACTATGTTGTTAAACAACCCTAAGAGTATGGCTACCAAGAGAACTATCAAGAAACATCTCTCTATCACTCCCAATATGAACCTTATCCTTCATATCATGATGCCTATCAACCTCAAGAGTATTCATATTAATATTTTAATATTAAATAATATGTTTCCATGAATTAAACACAAGGATATCATTGGAAAAGTGAATCTCATACTCATGTATATGTTTGTCCTTCTAATGAACTCAAGAACTCACTTCCATATGAGCTTATTAGTGCTTTTCTATTTTCCAAACCCACTCATAAGACTTTTCCTTCATACCACACTCCATATCCAACCCATTTATCTCCCACTACATTTCATATTGTATTTCTTTCACCTCAAATCCATGAGCCTATCCATAAAATTTCCACCTCACCCCTTTTTGTGTAAGAGCCTATCTTGAGAGAAGCAAGTGAAGAAGAGCAAGTTAAATTTATCGCTGATCAAGAAGATGTCATGAGTAAATATGAGGAAGAGATCATCATATGGACTCATATTATTGAACAAAAGGATAACACACAAGCTTTTGCCTCCTTATTTTAAGGGATGTGTATCCATGAGAAATGTGGCCAAGACTTGAAGAAGGAGGTGTTTGAAGAAAACTCCATGTCTGATCATGAGGTTGTGGATGACCATCTCAAGCATGAAAATGAATGTGTTATCAAGAATGTAGAACAAGGTCAAATAAATCTTCAAGAAGTAGAAGTCTTAGTATAGTATCATGAGAATAAGGAAGAGGAAGTAACCCTCAAAGATGAGATTCATGACGAAGAATAATTATGGCAGAAGTTCAATGCCATATGCAAGGAATTTGATAGTTTGGGTAAAGTTTTTTCCTCTCCAAAATATTACATAGCTAATGACAAGTTTACTGATGAATCTAAGCATGTTATTGAGTGTTATATCAAACATGAGGGTGAATTTTTTTTTTTTGGTTGAGATCATAATGTCATGAAGTCATTTGAGGATGATAGTGGTCAAGAAGTTGTAGCCATGGATAATGATAACAAGGCTGAGAGGACTACCATGTTGTCAAATTTGCACATCAAGGACCAGGTTCATGAGAAGGATGAGATTTTTTGGATGAAATAAGAGTTTATTTCCTTGGTCACCTATTTGGAGCTACTTGGTTCTCATTAAACCTCATTCTAATGAAGTTGGAAAACACCATGAAGAAAATGGAGGCATCAATGATAAAGGACAAAAGGCTACATGTCTTACTAAATATTTCATGAGTGGAAGCAAGGAAGGTTTGAAACTTCTCTTTTGATCCATGAGGGAGTTTTTATCTCAGGTTAGTCAGTGTTTGAATTACTTATTTGGTTTGGTGTGTGTGTGTGTTCCATAAGTGCTCACAAATAATAAGAGTGTTTTGATTAGTTTCTTGTCTTGTGTGTTGCTTCTAGTTGTTTTTCATTGTGTTTTATGGGTTATTAAAGGCAAGGTGTGTGTCAAACATCATGTACATGTGACTCCATATACCAATAGATTGGTAATGCTACTAGTCTAGTTAGTGTATAAGGCATATTACCCCTATGAGTCACCAATTTGTTGACCAAATTTGAATTTTAGGTCAAATTAGGGAACCCTAGGTAAAAACCTATGTTTTAAGCATTTTAGGGGGATTTAATGTTTGGTCATAAGATATATTAGCTTTGGTCATTAATTATATTATCCAACATGTCTTTTTGAGTCATTTTAGGGGTCAAAAGTGGGCATTTAATGAGTTTTATGGATTTATATGGAAGTTTTAAGGTTATAAAAGGAAATGGCATGCCCCATGTGTCCTCTTATGCCTTAAGTAATTGAAACCAATTGAAAAGTGGAAAATTCTTTAGAAAAAAATCAATTTTCTTAAGGAAAAGAAGAAGTTTGGCACTTGTACTACTCTTTGGGAAGTGTGACACATGAGAAATGATCATATTATGTCTATTTATCTTCCCAAAGTTTAGTTCCATGTTTTAAATGATTTTAAATTTCCATTTTAATCCCAAAACCATTATATCCTTTTTTACCTTTCTTGCCAAGCAGAAGTGACTTGTAGGTTTGTAATTGGTATAGTTAGCACAAGAGGTTTCAGGTAAAATTATCTTGGGGGTGTATTATACAATTATTAATATTAAATTTTATGTTTAATTGTATAGGAATGGTGGTTTTATCTCTATGAACCATTCCTAAAAAGTTGACCTTTCAAATCTGCTCACTAGTTTGTGTACCATACATGTTTTACCGTGGTTTGAGTAGCTCCATAAAAACCACTTGTTAATATTGGATAAATATGATTTTTAATATGTCCTATCATGTATCCCATGATTTTTTTTATGTTTCAAGTTATTTTTATGAGTCGGGTAGCTCAAAGTTGCAAGAGGATACAACTTTCTGAGTTGAAAGTAGTTTTCACCCTTTTCATATTTTCATGCTTGTTCATGGCTTCAGGGGGTTATGTTAGTGTCATTTATATGTTTAAAATGTTATTTTTACCACACCCATTACCATTTAATCCTATTTATCCAATCAATGTTTCATAGTTTGTAGTCATATAATACATATACTCACAGTCTACCAAGCTCATAGCCAATTCTTTGCTTAATTTCAATTGTATCCATGTTGGATCATGTGTGGAGACTCTTTAGCATGAATAATGAGGTGATTTTGATGTATAATTATGTTTCATGTTGATATTTTGGTGAAAATATCAATTTACCATGAATCCAGTCCCTTTGGTGCATGAATGAATTCAGGTTCATTGCTTGCATATAACCTAAATCCATCTACATGGGTCCCTCATCGGTAACATCAGGATGAAGGAAGATATTCAATAGTTATTCTATGTATTTTCAAGTCTTATAAGTGCATTTTAAATCTTGGAGAATGCCTAATTTGAGTACAAAAGCATATATCTTGTTGACTACCTAGGTTCATACCGCTTACCTACAAACACAAAATGTGCATCTACAAGTGTCCAAGAGGAAAATACCACTATTAATAGAGGTTTTGAATTTTGTTTTATTAGATTAATTAATATATACACCTATATAGATATTTGGAAAAAATTCTAGGCTTACCAATGGGGTCAAAACATGCACAATCATCCATTTTCTCTTTTACTACATGTATACACAAAATCTCCACCTAAAGGCATCCTGATAGAGAGTTAAACACCCATGTCAAGTGTGGAAATAAGTGATAAAAAATTGGTTTTAATTCCTATCATGAGGTGAGAACATTAAAAACCTTTTTTAAGTGTCAAAAGGTAGTTGAAGGTGTGGATATCACCCTAAAAGGCAATGACTACAAGTTTAGGGATCAAATCCCTAAAATGAAAAAAACAAAGCACCCTTGCTTTTTGTAGGTATCTTATTATAAGGTTTCAAAAGGATCTGATGAAAAATGGTGATCAAAACCTGCAGTATCATAATGAAACATGGAATATGAAAATTTGGGGAGGCAAAGGATTAATAGAGGACAATAGTTAAGCTCTTCAAATTTTCCAGTTGACACATTGAGTTTCTTAAATGTTATCTACAAAATTTGAGTGATTGAGTGTCATTGCTTCCCAAGGTGATAGTGTATAAGTAAATTTTCATGGTTGATGGTATCCAACACTGTCAAACAATGTAATCATATTCAATGGATATCTATAGAGGTCATGACGTAATATTTTCCCTTACATGTCTACCTTCATGCCTCTAAACACCTACAAATCTCCACCTACAACCTGCCTATAGTCACCCATAGAATTATTAAAGTGAACTTAGAAGTTTGATATTATATACACAAGTACCTACTATAAAAGGATTTACTATTGTTCCAAATATTTTCCAATGGATATATCTTACTTTATAATGAAAAATATTCATGTATAGGTCTTGAGACTCTGCCTACAGTCAGTTGTAGGTGAATGTAGGTAGATAGTCAATTAAAACAATATGCCTAAGAGAAGGTTTAGGCATAGAACAAGGAGAAAAATGGATCCAATAAGTATGAAATTAACCTAGGTAACTCTGTTAGGATTTAAACATTATTTCAAAGTTTAACTATGAAATTGTACATACACGTATAGTACCCTGATGACAAAGACTTAGTCAATAGATAATGAGTAAGGAGTTGATAATTTTGAAGTTGAAATTGCATTTTATGCATTGAATATATAATAAAAATTATTTATAAAAAATAAAAACTAAATAATTTCTTTTGATTTTTCTTTCAAGGTTAAAATATGCAAGGTCACCTATAGGAAGGGTTTCTAGTAGCAGGTCATAATCAAAAGCATATTTAGAATTGACCAGTCAAAATGTGAGGTGATAACATTGGAGGTTGAGGTGATTTTAAAAAAAAATAATAATTAATTATGTTCATAAAATAATAATTATACTATCATAGTGGTTTATCAATTATAGAAAAGGGTTCTCATAACATAAGACATAGTCTACTTTGGAGATTCTTGGACACAATTTTTGTGCATATAAACTAGTTTTGGAACTTGATGGTTTGGAAGGTCATATGATATGACAAAGATATAAAATTTTGTGAAAAGAGTCCTCAAAAATTGAGTAATCCCATAATACATTCAAATTATTTGAAATGAATGGGGAAGTAATCCCTATTTTGTCTCAGACATGGGGTACTTCCCCTTGAGCACAAATTGGTAGAATTGAGAGTCAAGGATAAAAGGGATAAACCAAAATATATGGAGAATATTCAGATGTAATAGGCTAGATTATACCAAATAAAAAATGGTAAATCAAGTAGATAATAAGTAATTTCATTAATGAGGCCTAAACCCTTAGGGGTTATAGTCAAGTACACCAGGCAATTTCGGCCTAATGCCCAAATAAAGGGTCATATACACTTATAGACATAAGTATGATTTATAATTTGTTTTAAATTATTTATAGGATCATATTATACTAATTTTATCTATTTATAAGCAAACAAAACCATAAAATGTCATGTTGAGCTCTAACGTGTAGTCAAGCTTCCTAGGCATGGTGAAGCCTAAATTCCAAATGAGAGGCCATTTGCATTTATAACATGAGATATGAACTCAAATAGATTGAATCATGTTTATTGGGTCAAATAAGATGTGTTAAATCTATTAAGATTCAAATAAAACCTTGAAGAAGCCATTTTAGCTCAAAAACCAACTCAAACTTATGTAAAATGAGAAACAGGGCTCGATTGGACAGATTTGAACACTCATATGTCTCTTGATGATTTTCAAGAGAGCCATAGGAGTTTGGGGAAGTTATATTAGGTATTAAAAAACCAATTTTTTGGATTTTTCTACAACTACAATGTTAGGTTTATATGAAACAACCTTAAGATGTCAAACTGCTTAGAAGCCCTCCAAAACCGTTGTAAAGATTAGTCTGAAGAAATGAAGATGAAGATGCATTATAATGAAATATTTTAACCATGAAACATATTAGACCTTGTAGAGGACTCACTCAAGCTCTCTCCCATGCATTTTAGCTATATAGAATCTATAAAAACATGCAAAAAATATGGTATTATTTACACTTTTGTGTGGTTTTTAGGCTAGAGAAGGTTTCAAGAGGTGGAAAAAAATTTGAGAGGAAGATAAAAACTTTTAAAAACTCTTAAGTTTCCAAACTAGTTGCTTCTTCTCAGCCAGTTAAAACTGGCATATTATATAAGCTAGTGTAAAAGGTGGAAAACTTTAAGTGGGGTGATTTTAAGCTATGCCTAATGATTTTAAGGCCATTTAGCATATTTAAAATTATCATCCACTACCTCCCATATATTTTCATGAGAAAATGAATCAAAATTTGAAGCTAAGTGTGAAGGATGCATGAAAGGAGAGTTTTTTGGACTATATATGATGATGGCTTGTTTCCAATTGATTTCATATGACTAGGCCTACAACCAATGCATGGAGAGGCATGAATAATAAAATTATCCTTAATTACATTCATTTGATATTATCATAGTCATTTATGATGCATTAAAATAATAAAAATCATGATGGTAATTTTTCTAAGCCAACACAAAGAGTTTCTTGCCACTTTTCATGAGTTTTATGCATTACATGGACACTTGTACTTCCTAAAATTGCATGGTTCATCATATATACCATTATCATGCATAATTAACTCATTTTATCAGCTTGACAAGTGTTCTTGTGCCCCTTGAACTTCTCTCTACTCTCTCTCTCTCTCTCAAGCTCTATAATAGATACCATTTTGGACTTTGTAATCTAATACCACATTAGGTATGGTGAAGCCTTAATGGTTTTGACATTGTACTTGACTTAGAAAATAAAGTCCATCTAGTTTGAGTTCATATATTATATTTTTAAAGTGTGTGAAGAGATGTATAATGAATGATTAATAGATATTTACTTATCCTTGTTTTCTCTCAATCCTTCCATGTTTAATGCAAGTTATTTCATGCCTGGCAAGTCATATGAAGTGTTGTGAAGTATATGGAATTTTTTTAAAGTATAAAATGAAGTCTTAACATCTATAAAATTATCTATGTTTCCTACTTACCTTGCATATTATTCATAAATGACACCTTCATATTGAAATACTGATGTTAGTGTATTCTAGGACTCATAGACTTGTGTTGTATGCCTTGTCTCAAAAGTGATGGAGAATAATAGTATTATGGTAAATAATATTTGTTTACCATCCCTTATAATAGTTTTCATTTCATACCAAATCTATCCCTTTTCTCTATAAATAATCAGTTAGTATAGGCGAAAGCATTTCAAGGCACATCTAGGGAGCTAGCCCTTCATTCTAGATATTCATGTCACCAAATTGACTACCCACAAAAAATGAGATGTTTCCATTTTACCACTTGGATAAAGAGAGCTAAGTCATCTCCTCAAAGGGTGAAAATATAAGTGATACTAAAAAGTTAGTTCTGAAGTTCATCAAATTAAGGAAAGGATCAATGTCTTGGAAAATCAAAATACATCACTCAATGAAAATCTAAAAATCTTGATTGATTATATAAATTTCATAGTGATAAAAATTATTAAAAGTATGGATAGTTTAACTCCATATCTAAAGGTAAAAAATAAAATGTTATTTCTCATTCCATGATCTAGAGGATCTTCATAAAAAATTGAAATTTCTCTTTTATCTTCATAATCAATATCATCAAAAAATAGGGCAGAAAAAGGGAAAAAAATAAAATTGTCAAAACTAGCCAAAGTCAACACCATTGTGTAGTGCTCATCGTCATGATTCTAGAAAAGTTCATTTCATGAAAAATGGAGTACATATGGTGAAGTTATGGATAGTCAAAGTATGGGTCAACCCGATGACATCAGCACCCAATCAGCACAATGGCCAATCAACCCTTAACACTTGGCATCTCCTCAATCCTCCATTTGGAAAATATTTTGAAAAAAAAAAATTCAAAAAAAATAATAAAATCAAAAATAAAATACATAAAAAAATGTATAGAAATCTAACTCCATATAGGTGGGAATCCCCTATATTAAGAAGTCCTTTTTGATATTTGCCTAAAACAAATTAAAATGCCTTCAAAATAAATCAAGCAAGATTTATTTTAACAACAAAAGCCTATAACATGAAATAAAAGGCTTGGAATTCTGTTACGGGAGGTTATTTTGAATATATTATGTAAAAATGGAGAGATAAGGTGGATTTTGTAAATCATTTGGTTTTTAACCAAATTGAGTAAAATTTTTGTATAAAAAGGGGAGATTAGTGGCTTAGGGGATATGGAGAATTCCTCAAGTGTTGGAGACTTAGAGTGTTTTGGAAGATAATTGGTTGTTCCTGTACGTCGAGGGAATGATGGAATTCCGTCATGCTTGAAGGGAAGAACTTGCAAGCTGATGTAAGGCTGAGTTTTTGAAGATATCAATCAGATTGGTCTAATCTTTGGAGAGGGGCCCAGAGACGTAGTCATTTTTACAATGAACAACGTTATCAAGCTGTTTGCATTCTATCTTTTGTCAACTTTATTAGTTTAATTATGTTGTTGAGTTGATTTCATTTTTTATAATTTGGATTGTTAAAATTGAAATCATTAATCATTCTTTAAGCAATCATCTTAGATCTTGAATTGGATCAAATTGGTATTCGAGTTGTGTGTTGACTAGTATTGTAGTTCTGAATGCTTACATGCTCCAAGCTTCAGCAAGGCAAATGAGAATTTGAAGATTACAATCTTGAGATCGGCAAATGAAGGATTTTGCTAATAGAAGAAATAGGAACAGGGAAAAGTACTGAAGAGCTCGATTCAAAGGCATTTCAGCGAGCCTTTCTTGACATGAAGGCTAAGGTGGATGAACTCTATGCGGAAAGGAAGAAGCATGAGAAGAAAAAAGGAGATTCTTCGAAGAAGGAAGATCGTAAAGACAAGAAGCAGTCTGAAGATGGTGAAAAATTTCTTGTATTTCCTCCATCTTCCCCTTCTTCTCCATCTTCCCCTTCTTCTTCTTCCTTTTCTTCCACTATTGCTAATCCTTTTAACAGCAAGTCTAAGCCTGTTATTAAATTGGATGTAAAATTTGAATTGCCTAAATACTATGGTGAGTTAAATGCTGAGAAGTTAGATGATTGGATCCAGCAGGTAGAAGTGCATTGAAGGAGTTAGGACCTAACAAAAGATGCTTATATGATCCAGTTAGCCATTCTCCAGTTGGGAGGTACAACTCTCACCTGTTGGGAGAGTAGGACTCAGGAAGAAATTTCTTGTCATGGTAAGGTGAAAATGACTTGGATTGAATTTGTTGCTTTCCTTAAAAAATAGTTTTATCCTTTAGGTTATATGCAACAATTAACAATGAATTGGAAAACCTTTAGGCAAGGTAAGGGTCAGTCTGTCCAAGATTACACCCATGAGTTTAGAAAATGGGCTATTGCTTTAAATGTTCCATTATATACTCAGGATACATTACTCAAGTACATAGGTGGTTTGCATTCTTACCTAAGACATACTATTCTAATGTTGAGTCCTAATAATTTGGATGAAGTGTCAATCGAAGCTACTCATTTAGAGTCAAGGGGTAAGAACACTTTCAGTGATAATTTTTCAAAGAAACCATCTAATTCTGAGGGGAAGTCTAAGGGTAAAGAAAAAGAAAAAGGCAAAGGGAAGAAGAAAACTACAATGAAGAAGGAGGGTGATAAGCCCACATGCTCCCATTGAAAGAAAGAGGGGCATGCTGATTCGAAGTGTTGGAAGCTTCATCTTGAATTGATGTTGAAAAGATATGGAGGTAATGAAAGTAAGCAAAAGACTATTGCAGTGATTCAGTAAGATCTTGAATCCAACTTTGGAGATGAAACTCAAATTGTTGCTGCTAGGATCCAAGGTAAAGGGAAAGGTATAATTCTCTCTTCTGATGCAAATTTTTCTAATGCAAAAGCAAGTTCAAGTAAATCATCTTCTCTTCCTAAAGTTGATAAACAATGGAATGAACTTTTTCATATTCGTGTTGTAACTAATCACACTAAGGTTGATACACTGTTTGATACAGGTTCATAAGTCGACTTAATATCTGAAGAAGTTGTAAAGAAGCTTAATTTGGATAAAACACCTCATCCAAAACCATATCCACTCGAATGGGTTTGTAATGATACTCATATACAAGTAACTAAATAATGTAAATTGAAATTTGCCATCACTGCAAACTTTATAGATGAGGTAGAGGTAGATGTGGCACCTTTGGATATTTGTGGGCTTGTGTTAGGGAGTCCTTATCTATATGAAAGGAAAGAAATCTTTTATAGGGGGGAGAATAAGTATCATCTCTTTAAGGATGGGGTAGAGTAATTGTACATGCACATAAGGTGAAGACTAATCTTACACTAGTTAATGCTGGTCAAATGAAGAGATTGGTCAATTCTAGCAAGAACTTTGTATTAATGCTTGTAAAAGCCAAAGAGGATGGAAAATCTGAGGCATTCAAGGGGTGTGATCCAAAACATAAGGTTGAAATGGTCAAAATTGTTTCTACTTATAATGACTCGTTTCAGGAACCAAAGGGGTTACCACACAAAAGAGAGATACAACATGAAATCCAGTTGCAGTAGGATGTGCCATTGCCTAACATTGACATGTACCATTTATCCATTATGTAGAATGAAGAAATTAAAAAGCAAGTTCAGGAGTTGGTAGAGAAAGGAGTTAGCCATCCTAGTACATCTCTTTGTGGTTATCCTATTGTGTTGGTTCCAAAGAAAGGTGGGACTTGGAGAATGTGCATCGACTACAGATCTCTAAATAAGATAATAGTAAAGAATAGGTATCCTCTTCCCAGAATAGATGATTTACTTGATCAATTGAAGCATGAAATTTATTTCACTAAGTTAGACTTGTGTAGTGGTTATCATCATATAAGAATTGCAGAAGATGACATTTGGAAAACTACATTTAAGACAAAACAGGGGCTGTTTGAGTGGTTGGTTATGCCTTTTGGGCTTTGTAATGCACTAGCTACCTTTATGAGAGTCATGAATGATGTCTTTCATCCTTTCATTGATGAGTTTGTCATAGTCTATCTAGATGATATTCTTGTATCCAGTCAAACTTGGGAAGATCATGTAAGTCATGTAAGGCAATTTTTTGATGTATTGAGAAAAGAAAAACTCTATGTAAAGATGTCTAAATGTGAATTTGCTAAGACATCTCTAGTGTACTTAGGCTATGTCATAGGGAATGATCAATTGAAAGTAGACCTTGTGAAGGTTGAAGCTATTGTAAACTGGCCTAAGCCAAGTACAGTCACCAAAGACACAATTTTTCTAGGTGCAGTTCAGTACTAGAGAAAGTTCATTGCAAACTTTTCTTATATTACATCTCCATTACATGCATTAACCAGTACAAAGGCAAATTTTCAGTGGGGAGGTCCACAACAGAAGGCTTTTGAAACTATGAAGGAAAAGTTGAGCATCACACCAATTTTGGCTTTACCTAATTTACACCAACCATTTGAGATCGAGATAGATGCAAGTGGATTTGCAATGGGAGTAGTGCTAATGAAAGGAGGTAAACCAATCTGCTATCACTCTGAGACTTTTTCGGTGCAGTTATTAACTATCTTACTTATGATAAGGAAATTTATGAATTAGTTCAGAGTGTTAAGAAATGGAAACATTACATAATGGGGAAAGAAACTATAATCCACACTGATCATCGGCCACTACAATACTTGCACTCACAGTCTAAACTACATCAAAGTAGGCACTTTAGGTGGATGGGTTTTTTACAACAGTTTCACTTGGTAATTAAGTACAAGAAAGGTACCCATAACAAAGTAGTAGATATGCTTTCTAGGCCTCCTGTTATGAATGCTTTGGTTATCCTTAAAGGTAGTTCCATGGTGCATGAAAGATTTTAGGAACAATATGCTAATGATGAAAACTTTAAGGATATTTATTTAGCTCTAATTGTAGGCAAACAAATAGAAGAGAAATATTACTATGTGCAGGATAAAATTTTTTATCATTTGGGAAAGTTTTGTATTCTGAAAGATGAACAAGCACATGTAATCCATGAAGCTCAGACCTCTTTGATTAAAGTACATTTTGGGGTAAGTAAAACACTTACTCAGTTGTAGAAATATTGTTACTAGCCTAAAATGCAAGAAACTGTAACTAAATACATTAAGGGTTGTATTATGTGTGTAACTAGTAAACCAAGTAATAGAAAACTGGGGTTGTACACACCATTACCTGTCCCATCCCATCCATGGGAAAGTGTGTCTATGGATTTTGTTGGGGGGTTACCTATGTCTAAGAAGGGACATGATTACTTATATGTAGTAGTTGATCAGTTCAACAAAATGTGTATTTTAATGCCATGTAAAAAACAAGTCACGACTGAACTGACAACTCAAATGTACTTCCAATTTGTATGGGTTCATTTTGGGTTACCTACTTCTATTGTATCAGATTGATATTCTCAATTCATAGGGGAATTTTGGTCAACTTTTTGGGGACTTATGGACACCAGAATAAATAAAAGGACAACCTTCCATCCATAGACCAATAGATAGACAAAGGTTGTAAATAGGATAGTTGTGCATCTATCAGAGGTTATTGCAGCAAGCATCCTAAGTTGTGGGATGAGAATATTCATTATGTGTATAATTCCTACAACCATGGAACACACTCTTCTATAAAGAGGTATTCTTTTGAGATATGTTTTGGTTATGTGCCCAAGACACCTATGGATCTTGCTTTTGGAAAAGATGATGTTGGAGATGGATGCCATGATGCAAAAAAGGCTTTGAAGTTCATCTAAAAATTCCAAGCCATCCATCAGGTAGTGGAAGCATAGGTGGAAAAGAGTCAAGCCAAATACAAGGCTCAACATGATAAACATCACACCGATCATCCTTTTCAAGTTGGTGACCGTGTTTAGTTACATATCAGCAAGGAAAGAATGCAAGGCAAAGGTAGAAAGCTTAAGCCAATTAGGTATGGTCCTTTTGAGATCCTTGAAAAGATCAGTACCAATGCCTTCTGCCTCAATATTCCTCCATACATGCAGATTTACTCAGTTGTCAATGTTGAGAATTTGAAGCTGTATGAGCCTCCAATGATCTTTGATGAAGACACAAGTATTCAGGTTCCATCAGTTGATGACCTTTCACCAGAGTACATTTCAGAGTTTCCAAAAGATGTTATTCTTGACAAGAATGTCAGAACTTCATGAAGAGGAGATGTTGAGTACCTCAGAGTGGGCTTGAAGGGGATGCATCCAAGCAAGACAAGATGGATGGAGATTGGTAAAGTGAGGGAAATTTACCCTCACTTACTTTTTGAGTAATCAAGCTTTTAGAGGTCCAAAATCTCTCCAGTGGGGAGGACTGATCTGGAGGATCTTTGTCAAAAATTAAAGTTTTTCTTTTATCTTTAGAATCAACATCATCAAAAAATAGGGCAGAAAAAGGGCAAAAATCAAAGTTGTCAAAATTGGCCAAAGTCAACACCATTGTGTAGTGCTCATTGTCATGATTCCAGTGAAGTTCATTTCAAAAAAAATGGAGTCTGTATGGTGAAGTTATGGATGGTCAAAGTCTGGGTCAACCCGATGACGTTAGAGCCCAGTCAGCACAATGGTCAATCATCCCTTGACACTTGGCATCTCCTCAATCCTCTATTTGGAAAATATTTTGAAAAAAAAAAATTCAAAAAAAAATAATAAAAAATAAATAAAATACATAAAAAAAAATGTATAGAAATCTAACTCCATATAGGTGGGAATCCCCTATATTAAGGAGTCCTTTTTAATATTTGCCTAAAACAAATTAAAATGCCTTCAAAATAAATCAAGCAAGATTTAAGTTAACAACAAAAGCCTTGAACATGAAATAAAAGGCTTGGAATTTTGTTACGGGAGGTTATTTTGAAGATTTTATGTAAAAATGGAGAGATAAGGTGGATTTTGTAAATCATTTGGTTTTTAACCAAATTGAGTAAAGTTTTTGTATAGAAAGGGGAGATTAGTGGCTTAGGGGGGGATGGAGAATTCCTCAAGTGTTGGAGACTTAGAGTGTTTTGGGAGATAATTGGTTGTTCCTATATGTCGGGGAAATGCTGGAATTCTATCGTGCTTGAAGGGAAGAACTTGCAAGATGATGTAATGCTAAGTTTTTGAAGATATAAATTGGATCGGTCTATTCTTTGGAGAGGGGCCCAGAGATGTAGTCATTTTTATGACAAAATCCGTTATCAAGTTGTTTGAATTCTCTCTTTCTTGTGTCTCTTTTTGAAATCTATCTTCTGTCAACTTCATTAGTTTAATTATGTTGTGGAGTTGATTTCATTTTTT
>JARHVA010008744.1:117500-132500 GCA_037957365.1 Torreya grandis
CATATGGCCAAACATTCAAATACAAAAAGAATATGTCTCTATAATAGATTTTTCTTGGAGTGATCATGATATTATATACTTAGCTTTATGTGATATGCATATGAAATAACCCAATAAGAAACAAAGGATTAACATAGAAAGATGCTTTTAAATATTGATTGTATGTGTTTTGCATGTAAAGAAAATGAAATAATGTACCTAGACATATTATTGTTTTAACTTTTATTATTGTTTCCTCATATTGTTACAGTTAACATCAAGAGGATAACAAAAAGTCCTAACAATAATCAAATAACACAAACTAGGAAAAAATGTAAGTGTTGACATAGCTACATATTTTTTCATTTTTTTTGTCATTTGATAATTTTATGCATTTATATTTAACTAGTTTCATCGCAATGAAACCAAAATCTCCCCTACTTTGGTCTTGATCAATTATCTTAATAGTTTTAAGATATGAGACTTCTTTGAAGGAGATGTGTTTGTCATATAAAAGATAATGTTATAAAGAGAATTGAACAAGTAATTAATATGGGTAGATATAATAGATGTCAATGGATAAATGAATATTACACTAAACATACCCAACAACTTCATCCAGATGTATGAATACAAATTTGAGCTAGGAAAATCAATTCACATTTCTCATTTTGATATTTCTCATAAAATAGTTTATGACCATGGAGATTCTAATGCAATATTGATAGAAAATTAATTAAGCATAGTGGAAATAATACCTCCTATCTACAAAGAATGAAATTTATTTACCAATTTGAAAATCAACTAACTCCTGGAGATAAACAAAGCCTATGTAGCTAGAAGTATTGCTATAATTATTACATGCTCCAAAAACCTACTCTATAATTTATTCCATAAATAAAGGATGGAAATATTGAAGATGACACAATAAACATAAACTTATACTTCCAAAAATACTTCATTTATTTTAATCTCCATTTTAAAATCATGAAACTAAATTAGTCTCACCTATTTAGAAGTTTTGAGTGTCTCTATCTAGAAACTGAACAAAAAACACCTGCCAAATAATTTCTGATGTACTTGTTTAGAAATAAGGTCAGATGATAGGTCCTTGAGAGAGTTATTAGCAATAGTCAAGAAAAATTAATCACATTTTTAAAGGCTAAAATTTTTATCGAAGACTTGTATTCACTCTTGGATGAAAAATCAGAAGTAGGTCACATGTCTCTTTATGTTGTTTTCATCCAAGATTAATCTCAATGTTTCTATCTAGGTTACATGTTGTAGAAAATTACATAACTAAATGTTAAAATGAAGCTTTCACATGAAATAAGATAACTAGATGTTTGACATAAGCCCTAAAAACTTATAGCAATCCATTCCTCAAGAACTAATAAAACTTATGATTTTAATGCTAACATAATCACTTTAATTTTTTTTTGAAAATATTTTCCAAATTGTAGTTACATTTTTTTGATAATCTATTTAGCCATACTTTGTTTATTTATATAGTATAGAGCTCAAGTGTTCTACCAGCTACGCACAACATGTTTGTTACTTTATTAGAGTTTTTATGTAATGTTTTATTGATTTAGCTAGTACTAGAGCATATATTTTATTTCCATATTTTTATGCTATATCAAGTGACATATGCTTTAATAATTGTAACACGATCCTAATTTTTGGTCAACATCATAAATATTGATAACAAATACATGGCATATATTTTCTAATATTTGTATTTATTATTTCCCATCTTCACTTCAATTAATGCCACTAATATTAACATGTGTAGGTTGATGGAACATTGATAGTATAAATCATATATTCAAATCCATTTCAAGATACCTACAATAATTTCAGCCTCATAGTTCAACCCATGTAACATTTGTATGCTACAACTTTTAACTATCCTCTATATAATAAATAGGGATCATGTGTGTATACCCGTTGCCTTACTTTCAATCTAAAAATAGTGAAAAATACTACCATACAATGCACTCTAACTGGACTACCACTAAATATTGTGCTTCTTACATTAACTAAAATCTAATATAATAACTACATGGAAGATAAAGCAATCATAATTTACTTATTGTGAGGATGTGCAGTGTAAGTAAAATTCACTCTCAACAAAGAAAATGTTATTCTAGAAGATGATGTAATAAAAAATAATTGATGTACATGACTTATTCTTAAGCTATTTTTTTAATTTAAACTTTTAATCTAGATACTTCTAACAATTTTTTATTTCTTATTTTATTTCATAGGAAAAATAACCTATTTCAAGAATCATTTATGTTATGCCCCATGAATGCTTCCCAACTAACAATTATGATTTTCATTTTTATCATTTTCTAGTGTATATAGAAATATCAACCAATTTTGTAATTAGTATGGAATCATACCTTGGAATTCTCTAGTACTTTGATATTTTTTTTTGTTTTTTGAAAATTATTGCATGTCCATCGATAAAAAATGTATTGTTCATAGTCTATGGAACTCACATTAAAAAAAAGTTATGTAAACACTCTTTGTTTATATATATCACCATTGCACAATTGGTTTGATCTAGTTAATTTTCATTATATACATTTAAAAGCTAACAAAATGACTAATATACTCCATAAAACATTTGATCCAATTTTATTTTAGTAAAGATAATGAAATAATTTATTTGATTTTGTAGTTGTATCTAATTGCATTATATTTATAGCCAAAAGTTTCCAAACCTTTATAACTAATATAATCCACAAAAAAATTGATAAAATTTTATTTTAGTACAACCAAGACATAATTCCTTTAATTTTGAATTTTCAACTTTTAAGACTTGGAGATGTTATCATTGTCATAAGATCAACTTTGGTCACTGAATCATTTTTGTACATTGGACATTACTCAGATTCATTTTCTTTCCATACCAATCACTTTTAGACTTAAGAACCATAAAAATACATGAATGATTACTCTTTTCCATTTAAACTATAACCTTGATCTATGTCTTAGTACATTAAAACATTTATACATGCTTAATGAAAAAGAATACAATTTATCAACATTAGGAGCATAAAACTACTAGTCTTTCAAGTATGAAACTCTAGAGATATCCTAAAAAAATGCTTCTTTTATCCATAATTCTTCTAAATTATTACAATATCCCATGTACATCCTTTTACAAAAATACCTATAGGACATGAAACATCATACAAACATAACATAAGATCAAATAACAAGCTAAAATCATGAACTTAGATGTTCATAGTTTTTTGGAATGCATTAAGAATCAAACTATGTCTTATTTCTTTTATTTACCCTTGAAAATCAGATTCAGACCCTACAACATTATAAATTTCCTACACACAGACCTAAAAATTTAATACACGCAACTTCTAGACCTACAAGAAACTTCCTCATCATTTTTATTTTTATTAGCTCCTACTAAACTAATTATAAACTTATCTATTGCAACCATAAATCTAAACTTACTTTGGTATTGAAACAATATCTCTATAAGTAATGACTTATCCATTATACTAAATTAGACCTCTTTCATAAATTGGATATATTATAGATTGGTCTCACCATATATTTACATTGATTTGAAGATAAAATCATATTTAGTATATGGGAATAGACCTTAGAGGACCTTTATAAATACACTAACACCTTGATAAAAAGCCAAATTCCCTCACAACCTTTACAACCAATTTAAAATAGCAATACAAGAAACATCAATATAAAAAACTCTACTAGTTTGAGTACATTCAAAATGACATGATAAGATATTCAAAGGTGAGACATAACCAATCTTGAACTATCTATCACAATCTCACATCTGCATATTAATTTTGTTTTCCCTAGTAACTCATGTTATTGTTGTTTTTTTGCCTCTTAAATTTCAATCCTTACGATTCTTCAAGGATATCCATTAATCCCTAGTGACAAGATTCAAGAAAATTTATCAAAATTATAAATTATTATTCTATCTTCTCACATAATATTTACTCCCTTGCCTTTTATTTTACACAATTATACTTCATGACATCTTAGTCAATATCATATATAATATTAAAAGTACATTTTATATTTTTTTATATTTATAACATGTGTAGTCCAAATCATGGCCTACATTGGAGATCAACCCTTATAGAATTTTCATTAGACTAGGCAATACACATTACTTTTTAACTTCTCAGAGGCATTACAATTGACCATGACCCCAAGATACCATTGTAAGCTTTGCTTTTCAAAATAATTAGATTATGTATATTATACTCACACTAAATCATTAAATTAATGTTTTACAATCATAGTATATTTTTCAAGACATATCTCATAATTATTTTACATGTTATGTAATTATAGGTTACATAGTGCAATGCAGTTGACATAACTAATGATTTAATATTCATGCAAGCATTTACATGTAGATTCATTGAAACATTTACAATATGCATATAAAATTGATTCTTTAAGTTAGATGAAAATTTTATAGAACAAGTTCTCTTAGCTTCATGTATCATCAAGTGCCTGGATATAAGCATAATGCAATTTAGTATCAAAATGTATGGAAATAATTTTCTTCAAGTGAATGTATAAAAACATAGAATAATGTGTCAAACTAATTTCAAGGAATCTCATAGTCTTTCATTTATTTTCATGCCACATCCTTGTGTTATATCTATGAGACCAATACACATAATTTTTCCATGTTTAACTTTGTATTTATATGTTTTCCACCATGGTATATGATTCACATGGGGAAGTCCAATCACATGTGCCCAATCACGTTTAGGAACATGGGTCCTCGACATGCTACCACATGGCAACATGTCAGGTATCTTAGAATCTTAAGAAGTCCAGTCAATATATCAAACATGAACAAACAAGATATGACCATGTGGGAACATGGTCAGTGCCCTAAGTGTGTCGACAAGACCTATCACCTCATGGCACCTAGGTGCACATGATGTTTCCATGTGGAATCATCCTAGGTACCAAGGGTCTTAACAATCTTGGTCACCTCTAGGAACCCAAACATCTAGGATACACTTGAGGTTTATTTATGCACTTGTATGTAATTACTTTATTTATTTAGGTAACTTTCTTAGCCCATCTCTCATTTTGGATACTTTAGATACGACTTCATTTCTTATTTTATATGCTATGAGATTCACATCTAAAAATTTCAAAATATATATAAACATATCATTAAAAATGTAATACAATAAAAATCTAAAGGACCAAAACATGCACAAGATATTTGTTTTTGTAGTTCTTTTTTGAGATCTGGTTTTGGATAAATTTAATTTTGTTTACTTTCTACCTAAGGACATCAATTTTCTGTCAATAAAAATTCAAAGATCGATAAAACATATTTTAAAAAATTAAATTATAAAAATTTATAAAATTCTACATTTTTTTTGTCTGTATTTTTAAAGAAACTACTATTTTTTCCACCTTCTTTCCTTGATAGCCTATAAAATAGTAATTTTGCTTGTATAATAACCAAGCACTATATTGTTGAACTAAAAATATGTTCAAATGAAAATTAATAATCCACATATATAGAAAGAATATGCAAACTCAAATATTGTCCATATGAAACACACATAAGCACTTAGAAAAAAGTATTCCAAAAACAAATAAATTATTTCCCATAGGCATTGCATTGATGTGGAACTCTTCATGATAGCTGAGCAACAAGGTTATGCCATGTGGAATCATCCTATTATCTTGCTATCTCAGAGTGCTGCCAATGTCATTTCCCTATTGGGTAACATTAAATAGGGCCAGGCCTACCACAAGAGGCATACATGGTACCAAAAAAAATTGTAAAATTGGTTAAGTCTATTAAATAAGAAGAAAGGTGACAGGTGCCTCTAAGAAACTTTTGTGAAATCAGATAATTACCAAAAGCCTTTTGAAGACACACAATCTTACCACATGATTTGAGGCACATTCTAGTCATTTTTGGGAATGTGGGATGCTACCACATGGTAAAATATCATGTGCCCTAGGGTCATGATAAGTCTACTAACCTTTAGGCACCCAATTTAGTGGGATGCTTCCACATGGTTGCATCCCATGTTCCTTGGAAATCCCAATCATCTCTAGGTACTCAAGTGTGTAGGGTGTTGTCATGTGGTAGCATCCTATGTACCCTATGTTCTAGACAAGTCTAGTGGCCTCCCATTACCCAAACTCATGGGATTCTACCATATAGAAGCATCCTCGATGTCCTACACATCTAAGTCATCTCTAGGCACGCATATCTATGGGATTCTACTATATGGTAGTATCATGGGTACCGAATAATCTCAGGTCATCCCAATCACCTCTCATCACTCTATGTGTAGGATGTTACCCAATGGTAGTGTCTTGCATTCCCTATGGTCCAGACAAATGCAGTGGCCTCCCATACCATGACACATGGGATGTTACCAGTCCTAATAGATTTCAATCATCTTCGATCACTTAGGTGTGTAGGATGATAACATGTGGAAACATCCTTGGTTCCATCACATACCACATGGTCTAGATAAGTCCAGTGACATCTTAGAATGAGGGCACATGGGATGCTAGCACATGGTAACATTTCACACACCTAGGGGTATCGACACATCCCTAACACATCCTGACACATGAGATCATGATGATAGAATAGGTATAAGGGCCCCAAACAAATTATGTAGTTCCAAATCATGAAAGTTTAAAGCCCTTAAAATTTTATTGCATTGTCAACTTTGAAAACATGCATCTCTACCATTCACAAAACCCATACATATTGTTAAAGATATTAGATAACTATTCAGAAGCACCATTAGATATGAATAATTCAAATTCACAATATATATTTTGGAAAACAACATTTCAAATGAGCATATAATCAATTTGTATTAAATATTATTTTATTAAAAAAAAAACTATACATATATATTACTAAAATATTATAATTTCATATATAGATCAACAAAATACTATTCCACAAACTTATATTATGAAAAAATATAATTAAACATAATGTTTTATAACACTAATTTAAATTAATATAAAATGAAACTCATTAGTTTTAATTATTAAATAAAGTGTACAATTCAAAATTGTAACAAACTAAAGAAAAAACAATTCTTAATACAAATGCAAGGACTAGTCACTATGCTAATCGGATGATATTATAAAAATATACAAAAGTGTGCATGTGTTGCTAATAACCTTGGATATCATTGAATAGTTATAGCTTCAATCATGGTTACTTTTTTATTGACATCAAATAAGAAATAATATCTTCTAAATTCACAATGTCTTAAGCTATAGATATGTTTCACTAGATTCACCTTCATTTATCCACCAAGTCCTAATATATAATAAAACCTTAGAAATAATTGGTTGCATGCCAAGTGTTAGAGGATAATAAAATTACAATGAAATCATCAAGAAACTGGTAACAATCAATTATTTTACTATGTGTAAGTTTAACCATGCATTTTGGCACATGCCAAATAACACGCGATACACAATAAATCCATTCCATTCTCGACCCCAATTAGGTAGTCCTAACATAATATACAAATTAATCTCTCTCTAATCAAGTATTATAAAACATGTTGAATGATCTAGTATGTTACTATTAACATGTTCAAAGCTCTATTCTATAACACCCATTGTTTCTATCGTTGACTATTAGGATGAGTTTTAATTGAAAATTTATATGTACACTAGAATTTGAATAATCTACAATACAAAACATCTCATACATAGCTTCACTTCCTCTAATCCCACATTCACCATAGTTTACCTAGTGATTGATTCATTAACTATGTTTTTTCAACATTCGTAATAGATTTGAACATCATCGTAACTTCACAATAATTATATTACTAAAGGCATACACTAGCCCATACGCGACCATTATTAATAATGCCTTTATGTAATTTTTTTTAATTTTTTTTGGTGAATTTAATAAGAGACTAATATAAATGTTTTAATATTAAAAACATAGTTTATCTTACTCAAATGAATCAATCTATTACCTTATTAGAAGGGATAGCACACCCAACCAACATATCTTATATAGTTTGATTATTATTTAAAACAAAATAAATTTCAAAGATAGAAATAAATATCTAGTTAAATGTATATTTAGTTCCTCATTATTCTTCATTCACCACTTCTACACCCAGGTTGATTTACATATAAATTTGTTAACAATATTTTTTATTTTATTTATTTTTAATATTTGTTAATACATTTAATTGTTTTATGTAATTAGGATAAAACTTTTTACATATATAATTAATATTATTTTTAAAATATAGATTTTATTTTATATTTTATATTTTTTTAGTTGTGTGATATTTTAATAACAATAATTAATATTTAAAACTTATATTCAAATAAAAATATTACATATAATTTCAGAGTTCCTATTAATTTTATCATACTAAATATTATAATATTCATTTTTAAATAACAAATTTTTTATATGAGCAATCACTTTTGGAATCAAACTTAGAACTAGTATAGTACACAAACAAGAGGCATAGAAATCCCTTAAAAAAATCACTAATGACCACTATCAGCCTCATTAACATCACTTGATGGGATATTATTGCTAACAATAGCAACATTGCCAATGGCTCCAACTGTATGAACATTTCCAATGACCACTACCAGTCTTGCTTACCCTTTGAGATTTGAACATGGGTGGGATTGGACACAACCAAGCCTTTTAACCATTCCACCCATATCTCATTGGATTAAATAACATAATATTAACAATGGACTAAACCAAATAATCAAAACCAATAATTTTATAACCATTAGCAAGATTTAATGTTTACAAAAGATACATAAGAAGTTTTACATAATAAATGTTACTATTAATTTCAAAAAATCTAACTTAAGGGACATTTTTTTTTTTTTTTTTTCTTATTTTTGCATGTTTGAAAATAAAAAATTTCACATTTTAGTAAGATGGCAAACCTAAACTTAAAAGAATCACATTGTTTTGTGATGACAAATCTAATTAATCCTTATCTCAGATAATAATTGATTATTT
The DNA here is from genome assembly GCA_037957365.1 of Torreya grandis. Classification (NCBI taxonomy): domain Eukaryota; kingdom Viridiplantae; phylum Streptophyta; class Pinopsida; order Cupressales; family Taxaceae; genus Torreya; species Torreya grandis. Next base: position 126,541 of record JARHVA010008744.1, read on the forward strand.
ATTTTATTACTATAACCTATTTTAAGTGTTAAATATGCTTTTGACAAAACTAAAATCTTAAATTTTTGATATCTCTATAAGTAATCATTGTCTCAGATAATAATTAACTATTTATTTTAAATGTTAGTTATTAGTTTAAAAAAATTGGAAGATGAAATATTTGATATCTCTATGGGTAGACATTATGAATCTATATTTTGATTAGATATTATGAATAATATAGTAATGAGGCTTATTTTATTTCTAATTATTTTTTAATAATAATTAATTTGGCATTTGAAATATATGGTACATGTATTTGTTATTGACTTTTATTATGTTGAGCAGTATAGCTATAATGGTAGAAATAAAGGATGGGAGGAAAGATTGTATTAGTGCGAGATGCCAATATAAATGAATGACTTTAAAACTTATTGTTTATTTGATTTTTATATTATAATTTTTATTATTGTCTGATAAAAAAATATTTTGATATATTAAACATAAATAAGATTTTGGATCCTTTTTATTGTTTGAATTTTTTTAATTATAAAATTCAACCAAAATTTTGTGGAGAAGATGAACAATTAACTAATACAAAAACATTAATAAATAAACTATGTAACAAATCTAAAATAGATAATTATGTTAATTTCATATTTAGATTGACATATTTCAATTTTAGTTTGAAGAATTAAATGTATGTTAATATTTAGCTTCTTGTGTGTATGAATAATCTATCTTAGTATTAAGGTTTGAGGGTAATTTTTGTATTGGAGTTTAACTAACCAACCTTCAACAATTCAACTTAATTTTTCAATTTAATCTTAATAATTTTCATTATGTATGAAGTGTATGTACCGGTGTCCTCCATGTGCTAATTGACATATATAACTATCAACTAAAATTTTCATTTAGACTAAAATAACAAGTACTCCATTTTTTTCCTGCATCTAAGTGTAACTATACCTAGTTAATATTATATTGGTTTCTATTTTTATCTTAATGGAAAGGGAGAGGAGTCATTTATATGTGAAATATGTCCAAAAGCTGTTATGGTGCATGATTACACAATTATATTATATATTTGTTATAATACATGGTCACAAAATATTTGATAGTTTTTCCAAATTTTACTTAATAATAATGTAAAGTAGCCACTCACATTATAACATCTAATATTTACAACTACTAAAGTTAAATATGAAGACAAATTTAAAGTAAAAAATGAAGCATTTTAAAAATCATCCACAAAGTCACCCTAACATTAAACCCCCAATGTTAATTTTAAGGATTCTTAAATACATTCAAATTCACTCTAAATTTAATCCTGACAGTTTTAAATTTGATTTAAAAGAATCCATCCGGCTTTGTGCACGAATTTAGTCTTCAACATTAAATGTTAATTTGTTGTAATGTTATGTCTCAAAAAGTGGGAATATATTCCAACCATAATTATTTATGGACTCAAATAATTTAGGTATTTTTGTATTATTTTCTAACCCTCTAGAAAAAGGGTGATTAAATGTTGATTTTTAGTAGACATACCCAACACATGGCACTAGTTCTTATTATTAGATACACTAAGAAAATTTACTAACCCTCATTTTTTATATTAAATTAGATGACGGAGTTCAAAATTAACTCATAACCAATAGGATCTCTCCTGAAAACCATTACCATAGAGTATTCATCTTAGATATTATTCACAAACTAGTTTTTGCATTATTTCCTTACAAGAATACTACAATTTGGATATCTCTCTCTAGGGAACCGATCTAGGAGAAGCATAAGGAGTGCCTAATAAATAGGAAAGTAAGTTATTATACATGCAACAAATAATTTGTTGCACAAGTTAAAAATATGTGTAAATAATTTTTTTGCACAACCAAAATTAGTTCATGCAAATATTTCTCACAACAAACGAAAACAACAAACTCCCAAAATAAGCATAAATCTTAAGTGAGTGTTAACATGGCTAGAAACAAAAGTGGTTTGGTAAAATAGAAAAAATATATCTAGTGTGAACAAATACACTCCAACACCCTCCTTTAAGTACAAAATAGGGAGTGAGAAAAGAGAAAGCAAAGAGACTGATGGGTCTCGACAACTAGGCCTAATCGGGCACCCATGTACAAATCACATTAAAATATAAACTATCCTTATGGTAAGCAATCCATATTACTAGAGTAGATGGATGTTTATTCACTATAATTGATAATTCAAATAGGATATGGTACTCTATATGAGGCTCACTCTGAAAAAAACATTGACCACAAACTGGGGAATGAATTACCATGGATGAAATGTATCACCATAAGGTACCCAAAAACCAATAGAACCACTCCAACATCAGATATATTTAACCTTTTTTTAATTGAATATTTTACTCTAAAATACATGTCAAATTTATATTATGTAAAATGCATATAATTGTACAAGGATTCTCATTTGGCATCGATTTAAAGATGCAAGGAACTCATATATGGGAACTCTCACATTTCAAACAAAAGTATGTATATCACTTTAAGTTTGTCTTTTATATATTTCAAAAGGTTATTTCCATGAGAATTTATTTGTGTATATTTATTTATCTTAGGTTTCAGAATAATATATGCACATATTTAGAGACGATGAGGACTCATACATGGGTTACTACCATACCTCTAGATAAACTAGGATTTAACATATTATAAATTTATTATGTAATTATCCACATGCACACATCTTTACATATTTTACAATAACATTGGAGTTGTTGAAGTAGATTCAATGGTGAATTATTTTTATGTCCACCATGTAATTTTTTTACTTTGATATGTTTGGACATACACACAAAAAAATATAGTGAGGCTTTATATTGATACCTAATTGTGGTAAAAAGGTATTTGTTAGTTGTCACAATGCATTTTTCTAGGTTATGTATGTTTTTTGAGTATTGATCTAAACTAGTCTCTTATTTTCATATTTCCCCCATATTTTGGTTATCTCCTATCATGATCTACCTCATTTTTCTCAATCTTCTCTTCCTCTCTACTTTCCCTAGTTTTCTAAGATTTTCCCAAAAATGTACATTGTATGGTTTTGGGGATATATAAATATATGATGTATGGTTTTGAAGTTGGGCCATTTTAACCCTATTTTAGATCTCCCATGTTGTGTAATCCTAATTTTGACCAATGTTTTTCCCATTGTATTATCTTGAGAGTTAATAGGACCCTATTTTTAATTTGATAAGTCTATAAAGTGAAAGTTGCATTAGTTGATTTAGAACATCCTATAAATATACAGGTAGTATGCTAAAATGATAAATAAAATCTTTTAAATTTTAGATTCAAGAGTCTAAGTAATATAAAAAAATTAATATTTTTAATCAAATATTCTTTCTACCAAAAAAGTATTATAGATAGGAAATTACATTATCATAGATTTCTTCATTGACATACATTATACTTAGTTTACTACTTATGATAATTTAATCCATTGAGGGTTAGATAAGGAAAATTTTAAAAATATTGGTAATCTCCACCCAAAATAACCATTTTACTTGTCCATTTGTAGGTTATATTTATTTACTATGGTTTTAGATAGTGAGAATAATTTCCTTGATATCCATGAAAGGAAGGTTTTGACATACTTAACCTTGATGAACATAATTTCTAAACTTTTTTATCCTATATATTGTTTTCTATGTTTATACATAAAGTTTTAGAAATGAAATAAATTTAATGGGAGCATTAAATTTTTTTTGAAAGTAGTTTCTATTTACCTTAATTTTAGGAGTTCACTTTTCGTTAATTTTGATACATTTATTACACTAACTGACCTTGAGAACTATTTTAGATTTATGTGACGTTATATGTTCCTCTAAATTAATCTCTTATCATTTATTGTTTTTTTTTTAAATTATAAAAATAAAATTGATTTTACTTTTTTAAGTTGAAATAAATTTATTTATAATGTTTATGAATAAATGTGATTCACTTTGACTCATATTGATTTATATATAAAATAAATGCAAGTATTTTTTAAACCAATATTTTTTTATACATAACTAAAAATGGTGCAACAAACTATATTATGTTGAGAAGGAAGTGGAATTTGAACCTTGGCAAGCGTGGGGAACATTTGGAATCCATCAAGTGGAGTGATCAAGATGGATATATTGTCTAATACACTTGTGATTGGGAGGATTAAGATAAATAGAGGTTAAATCAGGCACATCTTATGGGGGGGAAATCATGGAATATTTTAGCAGTGAAGAAAGTGTTTCTATTTTGTCTGGGCATGATGAGGTGTTGCTTGGCCCTCTACATGTATCTAAGAATCATAAAGGGAGTTCAAGGGATCTAGAGCATGAATCCCCTATTTTGGAAGACATTAATGGTATACAGAGTTTTGTATAATACAAGAAAATTGTATCCCTTAACAATGCACATTCTTTAAATACGAGGAAGGATGCAAATTCACTCAAAAAAGTGGTTTTTATAAGGGTTAAAAACTATTAGATCCATATAATTCAAGAATTTTAGTCTCTATTAAGGAGGAGGAACTTGTGAAAATGCTATAAAATCAAGAGTGTTTGTTGAAATGGGTGGTACATGTATATTCAACTAGATTTGGCCAAGCCTTCTAGTTTTCACAAATGGATTTTGGAATCTTACAGACCTGCAATAGAGGATAGGTTGGAGATATAACCTTACACCAAGGGTTTTTTCATAATTATTTTTAACCTCCCCAAAGATAGGAATATGATTATGAAAGATAAGATCTAGTCCATGGACCAACAAGTACGCAAATGCACAAAGTTGGAGGATAAAAAAGAGGATAAAATGAAAAAAATAACTTATTTTTCAAAGGGATTACACTATTTAAAACAAAAAATCATAGAAAATTTGATTTGGGCTGGCCCCAAGCATAAAGGGGGTATACACTTTTTCAGAAAGGGCATACACCCTTTGTAGTAGAAAGGGTGTATGCCATTTAGCATAGAGCTTATGCCCTTTGACTCACAATATTTTTTTATGTTGTATTTGGTTAGCTTGAGTTGAATATGTTTAGTTAAATAAATTTAATGTATAGGAATATAAAAAGTAACACAAATTAAATGTAAACAATAAGTTTACATTTATTTTTTTATTACATTTTATATTATTATACTTTACATTTATTTTAATAAATATATTAAACTAGGGATACTTTTCATCTTCTGAAATCAATTATAGATTTTTAGGAGTTATTGTTTAGAAGATATATTTTTTAAATTCATTCCTCTCAATACTTAGTTTTCAATATTTTATGTTTGGAAACTGACTAAATTATCAGAGCTTTTAAGTTATATGCTTCAGTATGGATCTCAATGGTCGAGATAGAGATATGGATCCATATACATAGATAAGGGCTTTGGTATGGATTGGTCAGGATAAAGATAGGGCCTATGATAACATGCATGTGGTATCTAATTAATATTATGGGATGGATATTGCATAGATGTATCAACCTATATTAATTGATATATCTTGCCCTCTATGAAAAACTAGACCGTTATTCCGATATCATATTCATGGTTTAGTTTATAATGTTAACACCATTATAGGTAATGCTATTCCCAAATTGGGGCCCTATTGTAATCTAAATATGCCTAGGTCCCTAATATAGTAAATTAATGGATAACATAAGAATGCCCCCCCCCCCCCCCTCCAAACTATAGATATATGGGTAGAACTATTTTGAATTCCCTATCCCATTATCAAGCCTACCCAACCTGATAAGTCAAGGGAAGCTTTCCATACCTACTTCATCAATGCCAAAAATTAAGTCAAGGGAAGATTACATTCCTAATATATAACATTGATTCCCCCAATATCATATCAAAATAATTTTGCCTTCCTAATAGATACAAAGGGATTAAGGCATAGCTATCAAGGAAAGTTTTCCTTCCTTCTCAATATTTAGCTTTTATCTAATTTTGGATTAATAAA
>JARHVA010008744.1:140000-180000 GCA_037957365.1 Torreya grandis
TCCTTATGTCTAATAAATCCTTCATCATCCCTCATTGTCCCTAATCACTCCTTCATAAACTCTCATCATTTTACATCATCCTTAGTCACTCCATCATTATCCCTCATTATCCCTCATCTTACCTTATCATTCCCTCATTGTCTCCATTTTTATGATATCCCATGATTTATTTTATTAGGGAAAAATTCATAATTATACAATGGAAAGGCCTTAGTTTAGGAATAACACCACCTAGAATGGTGTTAGCATTATAACTTAGACCATGAATATGATATGAGAATAGAGTTCTCAATTACCATCAAGGGTTGGATAGTAAATGTCATGTATGAGTGGCCACATACCTATATATATTTAAAGGTATTATATATATATCATGTGTATGAGTGACCACATCATGACTACATGTGTGTTATAGGTCACATGTTATAGGCTAGTCATTTATACATATAAATAGACCCATTGAAAAAAAATCCCACTAATTATTTAGGAATTTATCCTGAAATTGCATTCAAGCCTTTTACCGATCATCCCTAGTTAATCCTTTCTCTATATAGGTGAAAATTTCCCCTCTCCTTTACATGTATGGCTCAATCAATGCTCCCTCTCCTTTATCTATATAGGTGATAATTTCACCTATCCTAATTTTCAATCATCCCTTGATAATGCCCCCTTTATTTATTTTCATGAATGATAATGTCCCTTATTCTTTCATGATATGGTCTAGGTATTCAATTAGGTATATAGTATTCAAGATAATATATATAGTCAGGATTACATACATATATTCAAGATCAAGATATAGCTTTGGTATTTAATCCAATACTACAAACTTGAGTAGGTAGGTCATTCTTAAATATGCAACTTAATTAGCTAGGGCATACTTAAGTAGGTTTAAATTAATTAGGGCATTTTAAAAAGTATAATAAGGTAGGTAGGTCATGTTCAAGATCAAGATATGGCTTGGGTATTTAGGTAGGGAATACTCAAGATCAAGATATGGCTCAGGTATTTAATCATTAGGGCATACTCAAGTAAATAAATTATTTAGGGCATACTCAATGGTATAAATCTATTACATATGTAACGTTATTTGAAAATATATTTCTAATTCTATCAATCATGAAGCAATCTTCCCTTGCTAGCTATAAAGGTTAAGTAGGTATGGCATAAATAAGTAGGTAGGGAAAGAATATATGTAAGCTTCCCTTAATAGTTAATAATATATTCTATAAAGGAAATTAGGTAGGATAAGAAAAGATATATATTGAGAAGTAATCTTCCCTTACTTTATCAAGTATGACACAATTAAGTAGGTAGGGTAAGAACATAACTATCTATCCAGAAGTAAGATTCCCTTGATTGCTATGCCTTAATCTAGAAGCAAAGTAAAGCTATATATTAGGAAGAAAAGCTTCCCTTGAAATTTATGCCTTACACCCTTTCTATCTATTGGGAAGGAAAACTTCCCTTGATACTTTATTAGGTGAATTAAAGCTAGATATCAGGAATGCAATCTTCCCTTACCTTACTCCTTAGCATGGATGAAGTAGTTAGGGAAATCTTCCCTTGACTTATCATCTAAATCAAGCTTGAGATCAGAATAGGACATTCAAAATGGTACCTCCAATATATCTATGGTGAGGGACCCATTCCTATGTTATCCCATCATCTGTTATATTGGGGACCATGGCATACTCAGAGTTTGATAGAGACCTGATTTGAGAATATCACCATCTAGAATGGTGTTAACATCATAACCTAGACCATGAATATTATATGGGAATATTGGTTTGGGTTTTCATAGAGGGTTAGATGTATCAATCAAGATAGGTCAATACATTCATGCATGCTCCATCCCATAATATTATGTATATGCTACATTCATGTTAGCATAAGACCTATCTTTATCTAGACTAATCCATACCTAAGCCCATATATATATATATATATATATATATATATATATATATATATATATATATATATAGACACACACACACACACACACACACACACACACACGCGCGCGCGCGCGCGCGCGCGCGCCTATCTCTATCTCAACCAATGACATGCATACTTGAGCTTAGAGTTTACTCACTGCAATATTTTAGCCAATTTCTAATTTAGAAATTCAGAAAACTAAGTATTGAGTAGAATTGATTTTGATAAACTAAATTCTAAATAGTAACTCCAGTAGGTCTAAAATTAATTTTAGAAGATGCAAAGTGTCCCTATTTTTTATGTTTAGTAAAATAAACATAAATCATAAGAATTTAAAACGTAACATAAATTAAATGTAAAATTATTATATCTATTTTACTAAATATTTTTTAACTCAAACAAGCATAAATAAGCATGAAAATATGTTATACCTAAAAGGACATACACCTTTTGTATTAAAAAGGATGTATATTATTTAATTAAGTCTTTCCTTTTTACTTTTCTAGTTTCTCTTCAAAAGTTCTTTGAATATAGACTTTGGGAAACTGAACCTAGCCTAAAACTTGTCAAGGAGCAATGAACATTAATTTTTAAAAATTTTGGGGTCTTTTTCACCTTTGTTGACACATTTGATCAAGCAGATTTTCTCATTAAAAAAAATTATATGAGTTTGTAGAGGGGAAATTACATATATATATATATATATATATATATATATATATATATATATATATATATATATATATATATATATATATATATATATATATATATATATATATATATATATATATATATATATATATATATATATGTTTAATGTTAAACTATTGTCTTTAATTATTACATAATTTCTACACAACATACCTCATTATGGAATATATACATATCACTACAAATATATTTATAACTTTTTGACCATTAACTGAAATTTTATAAAAAAATTACCTAAACAATCTATGTATTATTGGCTATGCTTAATTTTTTTTTTATGAAGCTAAGGTCAAAAAGTTGTGTTGTACACTTGCATTTCTAATTTTATAGCTTTCTTGACTTTTAAAATTATATATATATACACACTAAACAAATATCATGACCGATCTTTGACATTTCATCTTTCCATATATGAAATTTCATATAATAATTCATTTGTTTACTCAAAAATGTTTGTCTATCTACATGCAATCTTCTTATCATTTCACTAAAAAGTATCAAGCCATTTCCATAAATGCATCATTTGCACACACTTTTATCATTTGTCTATTACAAAAAATTATATAATTAGAAACTACATTTAGAATGCACAATTTATATTTTTACATTATTTTCAAATCATTGGTCCAAGTGTCTCTAAAACTCTCTCCAAGTTCAACTATTATTATTTTATGAAAAAATGTATCACTTTAATCCCCCATTTCTTGCATTCACCCATCTCCTCTTGATGAAGCCATGGTTCCCCTCCTTCAATCCCTTCACCAAATCCTTTAACATTAGACATGTTTGTGTTTGCCTACCTTACCTTCTTATCCAATTCTATTCTAAATTTATCCTTTCTGCTAGAGGTAATGCCTTAGGTGAGATGTTGGTGGTGGATGATTCTATTAACTATTACCTACATACCACCTTTGTTGGAATCCTTGTCTGTATTGATGTTTCCTCTAAACTCCATACAACCATTGATCTTAAAGTCCAGAATCATAGTTGGTCTCAAATACTTGACTATGAATGGTTACCTTTCATTATATAAGATGTTTTTCTACTAGGCATATGGACGAATCATGTGAAAGATATAGTAAAAAGGAGAAAAAATCATGGTGGAAGAATTCCCTTCCTAATAATCTTATGATGAAAGGTGTTAAAAGTTTTGAGAGTGATGAGGAAGAAAAGGCATGGACCCTGATATCCAAGGATAGTTTCCCCCCTCTTCCTACCGTAGGACAAATAAAAATTTATGGACATGGATCACAAAGTTGTTGGTGTTTCTATGGAAGAAGTGTTTGGGTTCTATCCCATTATAGAAATTGAAGTTCATCTCACTTGTGACCTAGATTCAGAGACTTCAGGGGAAAGAGAAGATTGGATTTTTTTACAAATTAAGAAGAAAGGTAAAAAATTCAAGGACCTTGAACCATAAATCATGAATCTTCACTCCCAGGGTGGGGAGGGAGGGTCATAGTCCCTTGTTGTTCTTATTTCATTTTTTTTTAATTTGTTCTATTTTATTCACTTTTGGCCGCTAGTTATGGTGGGCATTATTGAGTTTTGTTCTGTAAGAGACTAATAGAGGAATAACATGAGAGATGTCACTATAATATCTCTTTTTATCCATTATTTAAGGCTGGGTATCTTTCAAAACCCTCTAGAGTCATGGCCCTATAAAAATCCCTTATTTTACCATTTATCTAAAAGACTAAACATCATGAAGTGATGTTTGTACAACATATCTTAACTATATCTAATCCTAACTATATCTATCACATAGAGTGTTTGCATTGCTCAAGAAATAATAAAGCCTCTAGCTTCAATGGCTTCCCATATTTATTTTACAAAGCCACCTAGAATTTTACCAGGGTAGATTTATTACAAGTCTACAAAGAAGCCTTAGAAAATCAGTCTCTTGGAACGATAATCAACCAAGATAAAATCAAATTCATTCCTCAAGCTGGAGATCATGAGTTGCTTACCAGTTGGAAGCTAATAACCTTGTTTAATGTTTCTTACAAGATTCTTGTTAAATCCATCACTAACCACATCTGACTCATTTTACCCACCATTATTTGACCTGACCAAAAAGGTTTTATTAGAGGAAATTATATTTTTGTCTAGGAAGGCATGGTTTGGGCCCATTCCTCTCTTGAGAGAACTGTTTTTCTTAAAATAGACTTTGAAAATGTTTATGATAGAATTGAGTGGAAATTTATTTTTACCATGTTCAAGGCTTATGGCTTTGGTCCCTACTTCATTTATGCTATGGAGACATTGCTTCATGATGCTTCAACCTACCTCACTATTTATGGACATAAAATTGAGGGGATTGAGACTCAACGCTCTATTCACCAAAGTTGTCCCCTTGCTCTGGCACTTTATGTGTTACCTACTGAAGCCCTAGGTTATGTCCTAGCTTCCAAAACTTCTCAAGGGCTTATTTAGGGCATTATTTTCCCTGATCACACCTCCCAACTCATCGGTGGACACTTTTGAGATGACACCTTCCTCACACTCGAAGAATAAGAGGCCACATTTAATGAAGCTATCCAATGACTTGACACTTTTTGTCTAGCTTTTGGCTCCAACCTACAGTAGAGGAAAACTTAATGTTTTCAATAAAGGATGATGCATATGCTGGAGTAGCTTTGAAAGTATAATTGGCATTGGATTACTTAGAGGGACAAAGTTCTTTAGTATCTCCTTTTATTTTTATAGTTCTCTGTTCGAGCTTTGGTGGTATGTCCTCAATAAGATTGAAAATAAAATTGAATATTGGATCACTAAGCCCTTATCTCTAGTAGACAAGTTTTAGATTTGAACCAAAATCTAGGTTGCTACTCATGTCTACTATTCCTCTTGTTGGGATCCCTCTAAGGCCTCGTATGAAGTTCTGGAAAAAATCCATAGACACTTTCTCTGGGTCAATTCTAATCATTCCTAGGGTTGTCATCAGGTGGCCTAGAATATTTGTTTCCTCCCTCATAATAAATGTGGCATTGGCATCATTGACACCTATCGGTAAAGTATGGCCCTATGTACTAAGTGAGTTGTTTAGGCTATTAAGGGAAATGAATATTGGAAACTTTTACTAAGACATTACATCTTCGTGGGATCTCCCTATGGTAAAATTAGTTTGAAGAATATTAGCTTTTAATACCTTCTCATCACTATGGTTCCTATTAATACTTATAACTCTTTTGTGGTCAAAAGCATTTGGAATGCTTTTGAATCCATCAAAACCCACTTGAATTTGGTGGAGGATAGTTTTCGTATAGAGTTATCTTTTAATAACCGTAGCTTATTGTGTTCCCCTATTATTACTACTTCATTTGTTCTCCTAGATAAATTACCTAGTATTAAGTTGTGTTTATTCTAAAAAAGGATTCATACTATTCAAGATTTGCTTACCTCCATGGACTAGATTCCCTATCCTTAACTAAAAATCAAGTTTCAGTTAAACAATGTGGACTTACCTTCTATTTTTTGCATTCAGGAGTTCTTCCCTGATGTTATGTTTCATAAACTTGGCTTGCAACTTCCAAGGGCCTAGTGGAAAGACTAGAGGTAGACCTATGATATGAATTTGAAGGGATACTCTCCTGGGCTACTTTATTAGGTGACTAGTCCATTATCTCCATCTTTAGGAAATCTCAATAGGCATTGGGATCTCTGGTCCTCTCCCAGGACTTGGCTCGCCCATCTACATCATGTGAAAACATGGTTTAGACCTAAAGTTGGCTCATTTTTTAGGGTGTTTAATTTATCAAGGACTTCTCCTTTGTGAGATGCTCTTCCACCTCCATATTCCCTAGCCCTTTTGCCTGAATTACAAGCGTATGAAATCCTTAAAATATTTGTTCTAGTTTTATCCAAAAACCCAGTCTGCCTAGAATTAGATTCTTTCATTATTTCAGCGTTATCACCCTAAGTCATTCACTTAGCAATAACTACTTTTTGGGGATTATTCTAATTGGCTGGCCTTTATTGCTTTTCTCTAGCAATTCTTTCATTCTAATATTCTCTTTCAACTATAAAAAGATAGGTACAATGTTATTTTTAATCATGAGGCTTGTGAAATTTTATTTTTTATTAATAAAAAAATTATTATTTCTTCGGTCTACTTACAGATTCAAACTCAAGAGGAAAACATGGTTTCGAACCTCTGCCACCTATAAGATCTCCTCAAACATTAGGGGTGTACCCCTTGCATCATGAGCAGGGTTCTACCTGATGGTCCGCTCCACAGTCTACCACCTTCTCCTCTTAGGAGGCATCAAAGCAGAAGTCACTCCAAAAGCAGAGGTTACTTTTCTCCTCGCCCTCCCCTAAGGGGTGGTTGGAATTCTCATTGCAAGTCTAATGCTAGTACTTCACAGTGGTATCTGGGAAATATTTTTTTTCTACACCCTTAACTAAGGGTTGGTCTATCACTATTCATATTGACCCTTGGATGGTTGGAATGCTCCAAATATTCTTGATGTGGAGCCGCTCGCTTGGTCGCTGCTACACAAGGATGATCCTCCACCTCTGCCCCCTGGGGTAATGACCTGTACGTAAAAATTTGATCTCTAGATATTTGTAGTTTTTTGGGTCATGCCTCGACTGACTGATCTTTTGGTTTGGAGCTAAGTTGTTCCTCTGGTAGGGAGTTTGAGCCGTGATATATCCAATGGCTTTACTTTGCAACCTTCTGTAATTATATTTTTTTGTTAATATAATGTAAAGCGTTACAATAGTAAAAAACTAAACATTCATAATCGATATGAATCCAACTTAAAGCATGATAACAATTATAATATATTTCACTTTTCATTTAAGAAAAAACACAAAAATTAATTTACATCATACCTTTTAAAGGGATTAAATTTGATGATCGTATGACCTTATTTATGATTTTTTGTTTTATTTTCATTGTAAAACGCAATCAATATTTTTGTAAACTAGAATGGAAGCAAGGTAAATTTTTAAGACGTTTCTGCAACGATCGTTATAATGAAAGAGGACTCTCTTAATAAGTACGAGTAGAATTATAATATGCATTTTAATTACAAGTAATAATAACATTGAGCTACACAAACCTGATGAGTAATTAATTGAGTTAGATATATTGATCTACCGGTCAATAAAATATAATTTGATGGGTGGTAGTAGCTCTACGACCATTCAAATCCATTGATTTGTTTTATCCTCAGCCTGCCGACCATTCTCTTCTCGTCTGACAGTCAAAATTCAAAATCCATTCTATTACTGATTCCAGTCCATTCGGCTCGTTGACTATCAATACCAAACAGTCAAGCCTCTTCCATGCTCTTTCACCCTTAATAATATGCCACAATTTCTTTGTAGAGGGGCTAATTTGTAATGATTCACCGCCGTCTTTTCCATAGTCAATTTCAAAATGGGTACTCCCGCTGTAGCGGATTTTATGGATATCGACCATGAAAGGAGAGAAATAGGCTTGGAAATCAATCATGTTAAGGATTCAGAGCACTCCTCCGAAAGTAATTTCTGTTCTTGACAATGCATAGTTTATGGTGAGCATATTTAAGTATGGTTGTTACTGCATGTTTTTTTTGGGGGGAGGGGGTTGACGATATATTGTTTTGCCTGCGCGCAGCATTACGCTTCACGTACGCGGAAGTGTAGCCTGTTATATATTACGAGGTAAGCGGCAATCACTTTTACTCCATTTTCGTAGAATTATATGTCAAATTTCTGTCTCATGATATGATTTATATGATAAGATTTTGTGTCATTATATGATTTATATGTTAAATTTGTGTGTCATGTGACGATTGTATGGTTATGGAGATAAAATACTATAGAATTAAGGCTGTTCTCTCCTCATAATAATTCATTATTCTTTCCGTATACATTTGTTCTTATTTTTCTTGAATCAAAACGGCATTATAATAATATTTTCTTTCACGTTATAGAATAAATGTTAGCATACTAGTAAACGTCGACAAGTTTGATAGCAGAAACTAGTTATCAACGTGGCGCTGGACATATCAATTCTTATGTTATGTTTGGGTTACGATCGTCTCAATATTTGGGACAATTTATGAAGGCTAGAATTATTTGGAAGCAATTTGTATATAATATTTTCAATGATTCAACAGAAGTCATAGTTGTGAATATATCATATGATACTGAAGGAGTATTTGCAGCCTATCCTGTTCACAATTTGACAAAATTATTAGTAATAGTAATTGCAATTAATGCTAATTAATATTAGATAGGATAGAGAAAATGGTTCAAATGGAGCGTGCTTAGAAACAGATATTTGGAGGTATTCTCACATATAGTCCATCCCTTCAAACCTAAACACCTTCCCATGGAGAACGTCAAGAAAAGGATGGATTGAATTTATGACATGCCTAGTTTTTTTGTTTTTTGTTTTTTTATTTTTAATATATATATTTTTTAATCCTAATTAACTCTAAGATAGAGTTTTTCTTGCTAGTATCTTTTAAAAATAAAAAATTTATAAATTAAAATGATATCCTAAAAATTATTATCAGTATTTAAATTTAAATTAAGATTTTCTTTTCACGAGGATTATTAAAGGTTTATTAGATTGTATTGTTCCTTGTAATTTTTTTGAAATATTTTTATTTGAAAATTTTGATATTTTTAATTGGAAATCACCATCATTAACATATTAATGAATTAATATGCTGGTAAAAATATATTATACATATTTTTTTTGAAAATAAATAATTTTTTTGTAAGTTTTTTAATTAATTTCGAGTCAATCTAATGATATCAATGTATTAAGTTCAAAATAATATTGTTCAAAATAAATAGAGGGGTTTTAAATTCTAATGTATAGTTAAGATATTACGATTTTTTAATTATATTTTATTAGGAAAAAGGAAAAAAATTCTGATAGTTGTCAAATTTAAAATTGAAATTAAAAGTAAATACACTCACTACATTACAATATACCATTACCCCTTGTATAATTTAATGGCGCTTGTGCACTTGTTAATTTTTGGTCCAAATTAGATGTTACTTTATTTTTAGATTTTTATGGTCCCCTTACCCATAACTTAAATATGATAACCTTATGACCATATTTACACTCTTTAACTCTAAAATACAATCAAATTTTTAATATGATCATATTAAATGTGAGAAAATTAAATAATTATTATTTATATATTTTTTCTCTAATATTTATTTATTTTACCAATAATTATATTAATATTTGAATGAAATATTCAATTGATAACTACTATTAAAAAAATTCATGATGCATAGGGTCAACTATCAAATTTAGCCCATGTCCCCACCTCATCTAAGTCCCCTCTCGTTGTCCATATCTCTCTCCTACTTTTTTTCTCTTGGCTCAGGGCTTATGTCTCTTGGGTCCATTGTATGGTCCATTTTAGATAACATGCATATGCCCCCTTCATGTCATTACTGGATACCAATTTAGTTACCAATAAATTCTTAATTTTAATTCAATTTTTATATAAATATGCATGTATTGTGCTCCATTTATTAATAAATACACTAAGCATTTTTATAGATAATTTATTTAGTAATCAAAGTTCTTTTACAAAGATTAATCTTTGTAAAGTAATTATTAGACCATTTATTCATTTTGAATAATTAATGGTAATGGAGGGAAACAAACTAAAATTTACTAGGGTTTTATATGTCAATGAAGATATTTTTAGTTATGTAAATTTTTATTTAAGGACTTGATAAATAGAGAGTGCTTAAAAACCTAATTGATCCTAAACACATGCCTCAAAACATTGAATGTCCTTCTTAAATTTTATATATTATTGTTAATATAAAATAAGGGAACTAAATTTGTTTTGCAAGTGATTAAAATTGTAGTGACTAAATAAACATCAAATCAATTTTTTGCATACATGTATATCATTTTCTATAGCTATCACTTCTTATTCTAGCAACTAAGAGAATACATAATATTTTTAGGAGACTTCTCAATTTGTTATCAAATTTCAAGGTGATATCATTTTCACATCTAAATGTGCATTTATACTATTACATTTTGCTGACTATCACTAAATCTTGATTATTAAAAATATGCTTTTAAATTTTACATAACTATCTCTAATTTTAAAATTAGGTTTTAATAATTGGTAAAGGGAGGGTTTTGAAAAGGGCCCCACCCTTCTACAAAGGATAAAAATATAAAACAATAAAATCCCAAAAGGTACATCTCTACCAGCAGAAAATAAAAACTACCGTAGATAATTTGTAGAGAAGCAATTAAAAAAATAGATAAACAACAAACCAAAACATAGGCTATGGATATCCAAGTTCTTCTCCTCTACAAGATCAAAGGGTCATGTTCAATGTTTTTTGGCCTTCTTTAACAAAACCTTTATTCATTAAATGATAAAAAACAATCCATTCACCTTCTTCCCCTGAAATTGGATGGATGGGAATGTAGACTTCAATTAAACTAATGGATTGAGATCTCACCATTGAAGCGTAATCCATTAAATCTAATTTTTGAATGATGAATAGATTCAGTTGTTCTCTTTCATTCCTAGGGTTACATTTTCAATGATATTTCCCAACACAAACTTATTCTCATTTGAATGTATGATTATTTGGTTCTCTCTCAAAATTTTAGCATTTGAGTCTTAGTCTAATTCCCCATTCTCATCATCACTCAAGACTTCAACTATTAAATATATTTATAAAGCATCTTTCCACCAAAACTTACCTTGTTTTTGCTTGATAAAATAATAATTTGTAATAAATACCCAATTTCGAGACATCTACAACATCTGAAAAGAAGATATTTATAATCTTAAAATTATGTCCATTGATTGTCCTTAACTTTCAAATTAACTTTTGATAAAAGATTTGCTAAAATATCCACATTGACGAAAATTCAAGCATACATTAAATGACCTTTAAACTATTCCTTAAAGAATCTATGATTAAATATTAACTTAAAGAATTTTCTATAACTTTGAAGATGTATTTAGACCAACCCAAATAGGTTGAATATAAAATGATTCCGTCAAAAAGTTTAAAAAAAATACTATGACTTAACAAGTAGCATAAACTAAACATTATTTATGTATTACATATTTATTTAGCCCAAACTAAAAATAACTACGTCTTTGTAACTTAATTTGGTCATAATCTACTTATTAATATTGTTCATGGCCCTTTTGCTTATCAACATAGGAACATGATTGGAACCCCCCCCCCAAAAAAAAAAAAAAAAAAAACCCACATAAATACTATTAATACCACATTATTATTAGTATATCAAAATACCACATAAATATCATTAATGAAATAGATTTTTAATACCACATAAAGGAAGGATACTAATACATCAATCCAAAAATTTTAATTTAATAATCAAAGCTTTTAGTGTTGTTAATTATCACGAATTATTTCTAAGAATTACTATGTAAGCAAAGAGCTCTAATGTGAATAATATTTAATAAAACTATTAAATTAATATTAAAAAATATTAATTAAATAAAATGGATTTGTTTTGCTTTAAAGACATTAAATATATAAAAATAAATTAAAAATTAGAAAAAACAAGATAATAATTAAAATATTCTAATACTAAAAAATAAATAAATAATAGAATATATATGTATCACTTCCACTAATAATAAAAAATACACATGGAGAAAGTAAATGAGGTTGTTTCAATTGATTTTAAAAACAAGATAATAATTAAAATATTCTAATACTAATCAATAAATAAATAATGAATATATATGTATCACTTCTCCTTTAAGTGAGCACTAGAAATGTCATTAATATTTGTGTTATACTTATAGAGTCTTATCAACCAAATCCTAATAGTCTCCATCCTAACCTATAATAAAATGAATTTAGACTCGGCCCATGACTTATCGAATAAATTATAATTGAATTTAGAAATTTAGTGCCCTTTGCTCAATGTGCAATAAAAATACCAAGTAATTACTAGATGATGATTTAAGGGGCCTTGATGTGCTTATATAAAGGAATATATAGAATATTTCCATTAATTGATCTTGTTAAAATCATGGGAGAGTTAATATGAAATGTTTTGAATTTGAAAAGTTATTACTAGAGTGTGGGGAGAAGGCTACACTAGTGGACATGGTTGGATGTGATCCTGTCTCCCTAATGCAATTGTGTCCCAAAAGGATGGAGACTATTAGGATTTGGTTGATAAGACTCTATAAGTATAACACAAATATTAATGACATTTCTAATATATTTTTTATGGAGAAGTAAAAAATAAATAAATAAATAATTTGTTGACTATTTGTATGCTAGATTCATTGTATGATACATACAATGAATGAAAATCATATATAATAAATGGGATGTTTGGAATCTTACATACATACCATTTTAATTTATTTTAATTATAGATGCCTCGTCTGCCTAAACACATACAAAATTTATTGTAATTACAAAATAATCCATGCCAATAATCTCCTTCAAACTATTTATTACGAATTCACAAAGGCTTTTAGCATTGCATTTTTATGTCATCCTTTCAAGAGAAAGTAAATGAGGTTGTTTCAATTGATTTTCAATAGTATTAAAATTTGTACTAAATTTATGGAATTTTTAACCATAGTAATTCTTAGAAATAATTCGTGATAATTAACAACACTAAATTTTTTGATTATTAAATTAAAATTTTTAGATTGAAACAACCTCATTTACTTTCTAAGAATTACTATGTAAGCAAAGAGCTCTAATGTGAATAATATTTAATAATTCGTGATAATTTGTGATAATTAACAACACTAAAATTTTTGATTATTAAATTAAAATTTTTGGATTGAAACAACCTCATTTACTTTCTAAGAATTACTATGTAAGCAAAGAGCTCTAATGTGAATAATCTTTAATAAAACTATTAAATTAAGAATTACTATGTAAGCAAAGAGCTCTAATATTTAATAATATTTATAGGATTTGTTTTTTCTAATTTTTAATTTATTTTTATATATTTAATGTCTTTAAAGCAAAACAAATCCCTTTTATTTAATTAATATTTTTTAATATTAATTTAATAGTTTTATTAAATATTATTCACATTAGAGCTCTTTGCTTACATAGTAATTCTTAGAAATAATTCGTGATAATTAACAACACTAAAATTTTTTATTATTAAATTAAAATTTTTGGATTGAAACAACCTCATTTACTTTCTAATAATTAATATGTAAGCAAAGAGCTCTAATGTGAATAATATTTAATAAAACTATTAAATTAAGAATTACTATGTAAGCAAAGAGTTCTAATGTGAATAATATTTAATAAAACTATTAAATTAATATTAAAAAATATTAATTAAATAAAAGGGATTTGTTTTTCTTTAAAGACATTAAATATATAAAAATAAATTAAAAATTAGAAAAAACAAGGTTGACAATATTAGTATGTACTAACAATGAGGTGTATTTCAATGAGGTCGTTTAAATCCAAAAATTTTAATTTAATAATCAAAAATTTTAGTGTTGTTAATTATATAATATTATTTCTAAGAATTACTATGTAAGCAAAGAGCTCTAATGTGAATAATATTTAATAAAACTATTAAATTAAAATGAAAGATACATTTTGACCTTGTCCATGAAGCTCAAGCTATTTTACCCATGAATCTATAGTTGCCAACCTATCAGTTCAAACAATAACTAGAACAAGATGGCCAAATTAACCACTATGAAAGTAGAATGAATCGGATTGTTAAGCTTGATAAAACTAGAAGACAAGCTCATGAGAGAAACATAAAGTTCAAGGAAAGGCTCAAAAGGATATTTGACATAAATTTGGAACATTAAACGTAATTTGGTTCCTTGTGAAATCCAACATAGGAGGTCCTAAAATGGTAATGATTGGACACTTCTTAATTTGGTTTCTTGTGCAAACCAAAGGAGGTACTAAAATGGTAACAAATAGGATAAATGGGTTCATTGGTTGCCACTTGCTGAATGGTGGCTATTGAGTCAAAGCCTATATTAATCTAAAAATAGTAATTTCTCAAATTTTGTAATGTTGTAAATCATGGAAGTCAAACCACTTCATCTCCCTTGAGATTGGAGACCTTAAACATCTTTCTTCTACCTTCAAAGTATGCAAAAAAATAGATTTAGCATGAAAATACAATTAGGCATCCCTTCCCAGAGATAGGCATATATTATATCTATAATTTTGAGTAATAAAACATCTCTTCTTAGATATAACATTATTATGTGTGTTCTTGAAATATTCTTCAACTAAATATTCTAATTATTTATAGTGACCATAGAATGATATAACCTAGAAGTATTATGATCATATAGGTGGATGCCACTATACATCATTAATTTTATCTATTCCATTATAACCTAGAAGTATTGTGATCATATAGGTGGATGCCACTATACATCATTAATTTAATTTAATCATTTAATCTAGGCCTATAGGCCTAAATGCCAAGTCTTTAAGGAACATAACAATACAAAGACACTTAGCCTTAAAGTTTTAATGAAATTTATTTTTCTAGAGGATTGATGAAGTTAAAAATTAAGTTGTGATTTACTAATTAAATTACAAATTATCCTATCAACTCTTGCAAAATGAAGAATGTAAAACTAAATCACAACTTATATTACCTTAGTTGGCATGCAATAACATCATGTTATATATCATTAGCATATATAACAACTTAAATTATATAAGATTCAAAGTTATCATTTGACCTTTTAATGGAGTTTTTGGAGATCCTTCTTCGGGTGTATATATGGACTCAGCTTTATGAATATCTATCTTTGCCATACCTATTTTTAATATATGATCTAAAGTATATGGCATTTCAAATAGACTTTTAAACTTGGTGATATAGAGCAGTATTTTAATGAAATATGATTATTAGCTTAGGGTGATTTATGTTTTGTTAATTGGTCAAGGTATAATCATGATTATTTCATAATGTGTGATCTTATGAGTCCAAAATATTTAATAGTTTTATTAAATATTATTCACATTAGAGCTCTTTGCTTGGGAAACATAAAAGGTAATATAAGTTGTGATTTAGTTTTACATTCTTCATTAGTTATATAAAGTTATTAAACATAAAGGGTAATATAAGTTGTAATGGTTAACTTATGATCATCAAATGATGTCAGAGTGATCTTTCCAATTAGATCCAGTCTCCATATGGTAAATGGCCAAGGGCTCATTATACAATGTAGTTCTTGTGTGGAGGCATGAATTAGATTACTGTGCTTTTGACAAGCTACATATTTGCATACATACTGGCAGGAATCATGATCCATTGCGGGCCAATAATATACAGTGCTAAGTAACTTCTTAGCCAGGGCCATCCCACTAACATGATATTTAATGTTAGATTGAAGCACTTATGTTTATTTAAGGATTGGTTTAAGTTACTTCAGATTTATAAACAATGACTTGTTTATAATAAAAAATTTATTTGTCTTAAGTGATTGCATGCCAACAATGATTTTTATGTGACATTAGTTATATAAAGTTAATTTTAGTTTTGACATGGTTAGAAATATTAGATCAACCCTGTACCATCTAGCCAATTGTGTACCCTCTGGCTAATGCAGTCTTTTGTTTGAATAATTCTCTAGTTGATCCCATTTAGTACTTGGTTAATTTTGTCCAAATTTCATTCCTAGTTTAGAAATCATTAAATCCCCTATTAAAATCTTTTTGGATAGTCTTAATCCATTTAGATAATACATAGGTTGTTCTTTCCTTCCTACCTTAGTTACCCAAGAGGATACTCACTCTTGGTTCACATTTTCTCACCCTTATCTATGGATTGTAATATGGTTCAAATAACCCAACTATATATAAAAGGAATGCATAGAAAATATATTAAAAAAATGGTCATACTATAGTATGACATCAAGTTATTGTAGTTCCACCCTTACAGTAGAGGAATGATGTTATGTTAATTGGTCAAGGTATAATTGTGATTATTTCATAATGTGTGATCTTATGAGTCCAAAATATTTAATAGTCTTATTAAATATTATTCACATTAGAGCTCTTTGCTTGGGAAACATAAAGGGTAATATAAGTTGTGATTTAGTTTTACATTCTTCATTAGTTATATAAATTTATTAAACATAAAGGGTAATATAAGTTGTAATGGTTAACTTATGATCATCAAATGATGTCAGAGTGATCTTTCCAATTAGATCCAGTCTCCATATGGTAAATGGCCAAGGGCTCATTATACAATGTAGTTCTTGTGTGGAGGCATGAATTAGATTACTGTGCTTTTGAATTATATTACTAGGATCAACTAGAGAATTATTCAAAAAAAGGACTGCATTAAAACTATTATATTGTTAATATAATAGTTTTATTAAATATTATTCACATTAGAGCTCTTTGGTTGGGAAACATAAAGGGTAATATAAGTTGTGATTTAGTTTTACATTCTTCATTAGTTATATAAAGTTATTAAACATAAAGGGTAATATAAGTTGTAATGGTTAACTTATGATCATCAAATGATGTCAGAGTGATCTTTCCAATTAGATCTAGTCTCCATATGGTAAATGGCCAAGGGCTCATTATACAATGTAGTTCTTGTGTGGAGGCATGAATTAGATTACTGTGCTTTATGAATTAGATTACTGTGCTTTTGAATTAGATTACTAGGATCAACTAGAGAATTATTCAAAAAAAGGACTGCATTAAAACTATTATATTGTTAATATAATAGTTTTATTAAATATTATTCACATTAGAGCTCTTTGCTTGGGAAACATAAAGGGTAATATATAGTCTTGTTGATTCCTATGATACCATTCATAATATTCAAGCTATTATTGTTGGAGAGAAATGAGGATCATGGATGTTGTTTAGAGGGGAAGCTTGTTCTAGAGCATGGTATGGAATAATAGCTTGAATATTATGAATGGTCCAATAACTTGGAGAGAAGAAAATATTATTTGTCTATGGAAACAAAAAAAATTGAAACCATAGGATAAGAAAAAGAAACGTTGGAAGGATGAAACCCTAAGGGAAACCTAGGGTTTGGAATAATTTAATTTAATAGTTTTATTAAATATTATTCACATTAGAGCTCTTTGCTTGGGAAACATAAAGGGTAATATAAGTTGTGATTTAGTTTTACATTCTTCATTAGTTATATAAAGTTATTAAACATAAAGGGTAATATAAGTTGTAATGGTTAACTTATGATCATCAAATGATGTTAGAGTGATCTTTCCAATTAGATCCAGTCTCCATATGGTAAATGGCCAAGGGCTCATTATACAATGTAGTTCTTGTGTGGAGGCATGAATTAGATTACTGTGCTTTTGACATTAAAATGAGGCATGAATTAGATTACTATGATTTATATTTCATAAAGCACAGTATTCTAATTCATGCTTTTGGTTGCACTCATAACAAACCCATGTATGCACCTTTATACACTGTGCATAAGCAAACTTGTGATATATTCAATTTTTGCCTCTGAATCTTGATTGTGCACTATCTCCACACAACCTACACCTAAATGTGCCTCTCTTTTTTCATTGAATCCCTTGATGCCCCAAAGGCATATTTTCAAGGTTGGCTCGTTACCATATTCTTCTAGCTGGGTACCATTGAAACTTTTATCTACCTTGTAGTGGGTCTAGGCATGCACTACCAAATATAGTATCATGGAAATAACTTATTTCCTCTACTTTTTATGCCATCTTTTCTTTTATTTGAGGTCTATTTAAACCTTAGGTGCACTACTTCATAACCTCTATTGTGTGTTCTCTTACAATTACACAATAGAGCTAGTTATTCTTACTGTGCCTATTTTGTTTGAATTGACTACTACACTAGTCAAATTCCTCTACTATTATATTCTACACTTTGTCATAGCCGAGATGAAAACCAAAGTCACAAAATCCATCATAATTTTTATATAACCCAAATATGTATCCATTCCTCAATGCATATCGATGTTATTTAGAGGTCACTTAAATTCATGGTTTATTTTTTTATTAAATATTATTCACATTAGAGCTCCTTGCTTGGGAAACATAAAGGGTAATATAAGTTGTGATTTAGTTTTACATTCTTCATTAGTTATATAAAGTTATTAAACATAAAGTTATGACTTCTTTTTTTTGTTCTTTTCTATGCAATTAGATGAATTCACAAAGCAAACTAATCACCTATAGCGAATGGACATTTAGTCGAATAGTTGGCATGCAACCTACTATCTCAATTCAAATTCTCAAAAGATAACTATAAATGACCAACTTGTGATTTTTATTTGTATTGATGATTTGATACAATGCTCCACTAGACTAGCCAAGACTTTATGTTTAATAACTTTATATAACTAATGAAGAATATAAAACTAAATCACAACTTATATTACCCTTTATGTTTCCCAAGCAAAGAGCTCTAATGTGAATAATATTTAATAAAAAAATAAACCATGAATTTAAGTGACCTCTAAATAACATCTATATGCATTGAGGAATGGATACATATTTGGGTTATATAAAAATTATGATGGATTTTGTGACTTTGGTTTTTATCTCTGCTATGACAAAGTGTAGAATATAATAGTAGAGGAATTTGACTAGTGTAGTAGTCAATTCAAACAAAATAGGCATAGTAAGAATAACTAGCTCTACTGTGTAATTGTAAGAGAACACACAATGGAGGTTATGAAGTAGTGCACCTAGGGTTTAAATAGACCTCAAATAAAAGAAAAGATGTCATAAAAAGTAGAGAAAATAAGTTATTTCCATGATACTATATTTGGTAGTGCATGCCTAGACCCACTACAAGGTAGATAAAAGTTTCAATGGTACCCAGCTAGAAGAATATGGTAATGAGCCAACCTTGAAAATATGCCTTTGGGGCATCAAGGGATTCAATTAAAAAAGAGAGGCACATCTAGGTGTAGGTTGTGTGGAGATAGTGCAGAATCAAGATTCAGAGGCAAAAATTGAATATATCACAAGTTTGCTTATGCACAGTGTATAAAGGTGCATACATGGGTTTGTTATGAGTGCAACCAAGATCATGAATTAGATTACTGTGCTTTATGAAATATAAAGCACAATAATCTAATTCATGCCTCATTTTAATGTCAAAAGCACAGTAATCTAATTCATGCCTCCACACAAGAACTACATTGTATAATGAGCCCTTGGCCATTTACCATATGGAGACTGGATCTAATTGGAAAGATCACTCTGACATCATTTGATGATCATAAGTTAACCATTACAACTTATATTACCCTTTATGTTTAATAACTTTATATAACTAATGAAGAATGTAAAACTAAATCACAACTTATATTACCCTTTATGTTTCCCAAGCAAAGAGCTCTAATGTGAATAATATTTAATAAAACTATTAAATTAAAATTAAAAACACTAATTAATATATTGATTTTAGTGTAAAAATAACGAATAAAATTACATTTTAAAAGTTCAAATAAAATATTATTTTAATTTTATAACAGCATTGTTATTATTTATTTCATATCCTTTTGGACATTACACCATTATCATCCGTAGGACCTTATATAATTATTAACAAGTCCTTGATAATTAAATTAAAGAATGAATAAAATATATATTTTTAATTAATTATCATTTATAACAAAATGAATGTTCATATCCTTGAAGGAGAGGATAGGGAGCAAGGAAATTCCAAATTGATAGATAAAATTTTAATGATGATTTTTGGATTTAATCTAGAAGGAAGGTAGGTATGCACATTAATCTAATTAGAAATGTATTGCCAAAGGATTGTTAAATGAATTTTATTATGTTATTTTTATTGCACATAAAAATAATAGTTTTTTTAATTCAATGTCATGCGGGTTGCGGTTTAGAGGTTGAGATATAAATTATAAATTAATAGATGTTTGGATGAGTTTTTTTAATTTAAAAATATATTTTTATTAATAATTAAAAATATAATTAATTGTAAAAAATGAGTGAACATTATTTCACTCTAAAAAAATCATATAAATATTTATATCGGATTATGTCTTAAATTAGTGTGTTTATAATGTATTATAAATTTAATTTTAAAAAATTACTAAATATATATTAAAGTTAAATATTACAAACTCGTAACTCAAAGGAGTCTGGGTAAAATTTTTAAAATAATAATAATAATAATAATAATAATAATAATAATAATAATAATAATAATAATAATAATTATTATTATTATTATTATTATTATTATTATTATTATTATTATTATTATTCATGTATTTCCATTTACCTTGCTCCCATTTTAAGTTGAGAGTATTATTCGTGGTATGATAGTTTGAATAGTTTAATTTAATTTAGATATTAATGTTTAATAAATATTTAAAAAATGGGTTATTTAATTTTAAAAAATAATATATGGGTGAGAGTTTTTAGTAGTTTTTTTCCCACAATAAATTTATATTTTGATGATTTCGTAAGTATTTTTATCTATACTAATAATTTATGCGATGTTATGATCCATAGTTTTAGAGGGAATTATTATAAGATATATTATTGGCCCACAGTTGCAAGATGATTAATGTAATGTAATAGTAATAATATTATCATGTTGGATTTTCTTATCGTAAAGGTTTCCTGGGTAAAATCTTATGTACTATATTATATTGTGTGTGCAATTTTTCATGCCCACCAAATTAGCTCAATTTTGGCATGCTTTGAGAGTGGAAATTATCTTATGGATTTGGAAAGAAAGAAATAATTATGTGTTCAATCATGTTTCTACTGATTATAATATTTTTGTTATACACAAATTTTCCATTATTTCCAAATTTATTTTTCATATACAAGTCTAACCCAACAAAGTGGCCATGGAGCTTGGGTATCTCCAAGACCTCATATCTCATTGGGGAGATGCTCCTTATGATATATCTCAAGTTCCACCTTCTCTACTCAAGGATCCCAGTTTGGATGATAGAGCACCTCAACTACCTCATGGTGGACATCATCAAAAAATTTCTAGGTGTCACTGTCACAATGGTACTCTGTACCAACATGCTTCCCCTCTAGGTAAATAATGAGGGTTGTAGTTGTTGCCTCCTTCCCCTATTGGGTAGGATGGTTGGGGTACTCCTCCTCCTCCTCCTTCACACCCAAATACATGGTGGGAACTACTTAGAGGTGGCACTGACATGTTGGACAAGTTTTCTAGGCTTTCACTAGCTATCTCACCTACTCAAACCTAGGCAGAAGATGAAATGGAGATGACTCAGGGTACTGGTTGGGAGCCTATCTCAGGTGGTAATGACTTGCCATGTTCTGGCTGGGGTCTAGATGATATAGATCCTCCACCTTCGAGCCTTACTCTATATGTTTAATAGTTCTTTATTATGACTTATAATTTTTGACTTGCTTCTAGGCGCTACCTAGATGTGATACTTTTGATATTTTGCTCGTAGGGTCTGGTTAGTGTCGTTGCGTGCTCTTGTACCACCTTATTTTTTGTGAATTATTTATATATTTCTATTTAGTTAATATATGGATATATTTCATCAATTTTTTTTTAATGAATTGTGTAATAATTTGGGGAATTCATATTAAACAAAGCCTCTAGTGTATAAATTATTTATTTGAAACAAGTTGTATTCATTGAAAATGAATGACAATAACTCTATAGTTGAATATATGAATGTTTTCAATACTATGATAATTCAGGGACTTTCTATCAAAATTAAAATGGATAAAGAAGAAAAATGTAATATTTTAATTTATATGCTCAACCCTTGTGATAATTTAGTTATGACAATAACTACTAATATATTGAAAATTAAAATTGAGGACATATTATCAAAATAAATTAGGTGAAAATCTATTAAGTATTATCAAATTAAGGATTTGTTGATTATGACAAGGCATTCAAAATAGAGAAATAAAAAGGGTCTGGATAGAATAAGTCTAGTGGTAAATATAAGACTACAACAAAAGATAAGAGAAAATGATGGAACTCTAGTAAAATAAGGTATTATAAGAAAGAATATAGATATAAAAATTTGGAAAAAGATAAATCATCTAAGAATTTTCAGTCTTTAGCAATGTAAATCCTCAGTGATGAACCAAGAGATCTATTCTTAGTAGGATCAAGCTCACATAGATTCGATGATGCATGGTTGATTGACTTGTGTTCCTCTTTCCATATGAATCCCCAAAGGGAGTGGTTCTATCAATATGAAAAGATAAATTAAAGTTATGTATTCTTGGGTGATAAATTTACATACTAGATTATTGGTCAAGCAAGATTCACGCTGATATTCAAACATGCAATGGTTAAAATCATTGTCTGTGGTTTGCACATTCTATGTCAAAAAATAAATCTAATTTAAAAGTAAGATGAATGATGTTGGTTTGTAGGTGATATTTAAAAATAAATGTTTGAAAATGGTCCATGGAGCCATGGTATTAACAAGGTTTGTTTGTACTAGAACATTGCATAAGCTTGAGGAAAAACACTATCAGTGATGTGTATAATAACTCTATTGTTCATGAGGATATAAATAGAATGGATCAAACCCTTAATCTTTCCTTAAAAATATAATGCTCTCGCATTAGAGGATGTGATATATTAGAGAGAAAGGCCTTTGAGCACTAAAAACTAAAGATATGGTTGAAAGCCTTTCTAATTATCCTTTTAAATTTTGTCAAAATTATGTATATGGAATAAAACTTGAGAAAAGTTTCCCAGTAGTGCTACTAGTGTAAATTTTATTTTTTATTTAATAAAGACATGCTTAAGTCTTATATTTTAGTGTTGTTGGAAGTATGATGTATGTAATGGTCTGTATTAGACTTGATATTACTTATGCCATGGGAGTAGTGAGTAGATTCATATTCAATTTGAGAAAGTAATGTTAGACTGTGATGAAGATTATCTTTAATTATTTACATGAGATGTTTGACTATGAAATTTTCTAATAGGGTAATAATGGTGAAATAAAGACATTGAGACTACATAAATTTATGGCTTTGTAGATTTTGATTGAACTAGAGATCTTGATTTCCATATATATCTACTAGTGCACATGTATTTAATATATTCAATGGAGATGTAAGTTGGATGAGCAAATGATATTTAAGAGTTGTTATATACACCACAAATGTAGTAAATGGTTGCTACTCATACAAGCAAGGAAGTGGTTTGGATTAAAAGGTTATGTTTTACTATTGCGTTCATTAAAAAAGATGTAAGAATATATTATGACTAATCATAGAGCAATTTTTATTGCAAAGAATCCTAAGTATCACACTCAAATAAAACACATTGATATACAATATCATCTTTTTTAATAAATGGTAGAGGAGAAGAATATACTATTGGATAATGTGGTTACAGATAAGAATATGTCTAATTCATTTACCAAAGTTGTGAATACTAAAAATTTTTCTTGGTGAAAATAATTGATGGGCATGGATACTCTTAGATATTGAAATTATGTAGTTATGAACCTCTATGGAAAGTGTTCAAAAAGTGGAATAATGTTGATTATTTTGTGTATGATTTACATGTGTTACACCTATTAGGTATTGTATGTCCAAGCATGATAATTGGGGTTTAAGGGATCACCCTAACTAAGAGGTTTGGAGGCAAGAGTCCTTAAGAATTTTTTTGATAAAAAATTCACATATTGGTGATTTTGTAGGTATTTTTACCTATAATAATAATAATATAATTGATGTTATGATCCATAGTTCTATGAAAAATTGTTATGGTTTAATTTTTGGTCTATGGTCTTGGTACCTATGGTATTATAAGTCTTTTATAAAGTTATCCATTGATATTCATATTAATGTACTCACAATATGCAATGTGGGTAGATTAGAATTCAGAATTATATTATTATAATGAAAAAAAATTAAGTTAATACAATACTTAATAAGGTTTATTTACCATATTCTTTTCATAAAAGTTTCCCCATTGAAATCTTGTGTTAGAAAAGATTATAAAATAAAATAAAAATAGTTATCAAAAAATAATAATGAGATGTAACTATTTTAATATTTGAAAGCAATAAGTTGTTTCAAAATTTGCTTTAAAAATCTAAACTATAATAAATATGAACTATATTATCTAGATATAAATGTTATAAATTGCAGTTAAGAGAATTATTTGTTTAAAGTAAAAAAAATATGGAGACTTTGGAAACATCAACGATGGCAGAGGAGGCTGAGTGCTGAACCTCCTATGATGAATCTATGATCAAAAAAGGAAAGGGAAAGCTTTGGCTCCATCCAAAGAAAACCCCTTAATATGTTTTGAAAGGGATAAATTATTGCATATTCTAGACCGAGAACAATTTTTGGGTACAAAAATGTATGCTTTTCCATTCTTCTAATTTATGACCTTCTCCACCTGATCTTAATAAATTTATTATGGAGAAATGGAAGCCTCTTTTAGAAAACAGTATGAATATTTTCCCATGTGCTAAGAATATTTTTGTGCTAGTTCTTAATCTTGAAGAGGAGACGAATACGGTGTTCAAGGGTCCTATTAGGACATGGAATTGGAGCATTTTATTGTTTAAGCCGTGGTTTTCTTCATTCGATCCTCTCACTAAGACTTCTAAGACTCGACCTATTTGGGTAAGGCTGCCTCACTTACCATTGCAATTTTGGATATTATTTCTTTTCAAAACAGTGGAGAATTCTTTGGGTGAATTTCTGTTATGGATTTAAATACTGAAATTAGACAACATCTTAATTTTACTCATATTTCGGTTAATTTTAATGTTTCATTAGATCTCCTAGAGTATATTGAGTTGAAAGTTAAAGATAGAAGTTGGAAACAATCTTTTGATTATAAGGGGTTGTCATATATTATAGGAAATGTTTTGAAACAAGGCATTTGGCCATTACATATAATTTATTTAAGAGAAATAGGAAGATCTAATTTTAAATCAGAAAGAGGTTGAACCATGCATTGAGAACCCTTATTTTTGGAAAATACTAAAGAGAAATATGAGACTATTAGAGTCTTACTAAATAAAAACATAGGTTTTTATTCAATATAAGATCTGGTGACTACGGTTTCGTTGAATTTTTTTCAAACAACCGATTTGTTTGAAATATCCATTCCCATTTATCATCATGAAGGAGATGGGAGAGATTGGACTTTAGTAGGAAATAAAATGAAAAGATGTGGTAAGGAAGAGATGGAACAATCTAGTATGAGCCTCTAATCCCATTAAAAAAAAGGATTTGGAGGGTCTTAGTTATTTTATGTTGTGGGTTGCAATTGGATTGTATTTTTACAATTTGTTTATGTTCTCCACTGGTAGAGGAGTCTCATTCAAAGTTTAATTGTTTTATCATTTTTTTGTATTGTACAAGGGATGGGTCCCTTTCTAAATTGTCTTGAATGCAATAATATGTATATTATTTTATAAATATAGACTATTACAAATTGGAACTATATTATCTAGATATATGTTCTATTACAGTTTAAAAAAAAATATTATAACTATTAAAAATCAGATATATGTTTTATTGTAGTTAAAATAATTCATTGTAACTATTACAAATTGAACTATATTATCTTGATATATATTTTATTACAAATTACCCACTAAAAATTCATAATATATAGAATTAACATCATGTAATAGAGAAGCTGCTATCTAATCAATAATTATGGATCAAATTACAGCTTCTCCCTTACATGATATTCCATTACGATTACATGATGTTATACTGTAATTAAAATAGTTCATTCTTTAAAAATTAAAAAATATGAAAACATAAAATTTGATTAAAATTAATAGAATGTATATTATTTCATTTCACCTGCTTTTTATAGAACATGTGAACTGTTTTTATTTTATAACGTCACTGTACGAGATTCTAACGGAAATAGTGCACATGAAGTGTTTCTCGTACATTCTTAACTTTTGTCTTGAAAGTTTTATTAATATTAGTTTATAAAAAATATTTTATAATTGTTTTTTAATAATTATTGTGTATTTGTTTTTAAATCAATATTTTAAATAATTAATTAAGATTCATAATCAGTTAAAAAAGACTTTACAACTTATTCACGTTCTTTTAATTCCTTAAAGGTGCAAATTATTTTAGTTGAACCGGAAAAACATTAAAAAAAGAATCCGGAAGGCTTTAAATGTTTGGCTAGATGATTAGATAATTACATTAGCATTTTTTTTATAAAAAAAAGTTCAGATATTATGATGCAAACTTACACACTCCAGTAATAATCAGTTTATAGTTGTGCCAACTTACACACTGCAAACTTACACACTGCATTTGCAAACGTTGTCACACTGTTAGGGATCCATCAGTCTATAATTGTGTCCCTAATGGTAGGGGTATAAAGTGCAATGGCAGAATTTTAAAATTCATCCATCAGAAGCAAAAGTTTTGCAAGTTGAGCAAATTTTATAACAGTTAACTAACATGAAGGCTTGCAATTGACGTTATCGCAGAGGCCTGCATAGTTTCTATTTGAAGTTAAGTTTTGTCAGCTATCACTCAATATGGCACACTCAACAACAACATCATCCCATAACACTGTTCCTTTTGGAGTTTATATTACTGTAAGCAGCTCTATTGTAGTGAAATGCTTATTAAAGAAGGTTTTTTTTTATTTTTAAAAATCTAAATAGTTTGTTGACCCTCTTTGGTAAAAATCTACAGTAATTATTCTGTAGCTTAGAGAGAAGAGTTGACATCCAGAGTTAGCAACATTGTAATCTTTCATTTTTGTACAGGGAAGCTGGAACAAAGAAGGCTTCAGTAACGAAACCGTTATATTTTTTCTCTTTTCTGGCCTTTCATGGAAGTCAGCAAAAGTTCATGATTCAATTCGATCTCTTTTGAGAGACAGACAATAAAAAGTGAGCATAAAGGAAGCGCTGCCATTGCTAAAGAATTATGAACTGAATGTTCATAGTATGGATATATTTTACTAGAAGCGGATACGAACATTGAGCTCTCTACTTTTTTCGGCTTCAACATTGGTTGTGTGAAATGAATTAGAACATGGGAGGTTATATACATTTCCTTGAAACTAAACTAGTGCACAGAGCAAATAAACTGGATGCAGTTCAGTAAAACACAACTACATTTATTTTATTACAAGCATCACACACAATATTCGATAGTTGGTCTAAAATAATAAGTTCACAACAAGTGTCATGCTCCAGAAATAGATATATGTATGTCCAAAACAAGCATAATGGCTATACGTATTAAAAAGAACCACCAATATGATCCTACTTTGTAAAAAGTTTCTGGAAAACTCGATGGATATTATGATTGCGGGGGGCATTATAGACCACATCTAGTATCCATGAGGGTTTGGAGTGAAGTGCTGCCTGTTTTCTGAGAGTGAAGACGCAGCATCCCTGTTGGTTTGGTCTTGAAACTCATATTCGTTTATGAAGGCATCCAGAAAGTATGAGAATATATCTGAACTGTCATCTTCCCCTTGAGTGATAGGATGAGGATTTCCAGGCAGCATTTGACGTTGTTGCATCTCATTTGGCTCAAAATTCAATGGGAACCCTTCAAATGGAGGATTTTCACAGATTGAACCAGGGAAGCTTGAAATGTTTTGTAGGTCTGAATGTTCCATTCTTGGTGCCACAAAATAACTGTTTGTGATGGAGTTTCTTCTTAAATATAGGGAAGCATCATGGTCTTGTAGGTCCAGCTCTGGAGTAGAATTACAATAGGGAAGGAAAGTTGGATTCGTTTGAGCAGCATTACAAGCGTGCTGATTAAGGCTGTCAGTTACTGATGTTTCTGGAAGTTCACTACACTTGACTAACTCTGGGAAATGTTGATATTCAGCAATTTTAGAGGCAGCCTGAATATTGTCACTAGTTTGTGGATATTTGTGTTCACGGCTGAGCTTGTTTTCAGGATCTATGTTATTGTTGTCATGGTTATCAAGCTCTGATTCGGAAAGGGATTTGTGAGTTCGTGGATCTATTCCCTGACTTACAAGTTTTCTGCTAAGGTGAGTATTCCAGTAGTTTTTTATCTCGTTATCAGTCCGGCCAGGTATTCGTCCTGCGATTAAAGACCACCTGAAAATCCATTTGACATTGATTCAATTATTTCATTCTACATCTTTTTCTGCTAGCCAGATTTTAGCTGTGGTATACGTTACGAAGTACCTGTTACCCAGAAGACGGTGCAACCGAAGAATAAGATCTTCTTCATGGGGCAAAATTTCGCCTCTTTTGACATCTGGGCGCAGATAATTCATCCATCGCAATCTGCAGCTCTTTCCGCATCGCACCAAGCCTTCCAAAATAGTATTACCATCGAATTTAATTAAATTGGCCCTGAACAAAAGTTGCAATCAAAACATAAAATAAAACTGAAAATGATATTGAACCTGCTTTCTTAGGAAGTGTTCTCCACCCGCCTTCACCGTGCTTATGTATATACTCTGCGAGAAGATTGTCTTCCTCAGATGTCCATGGGCCTCTGTTTAGACCCACTTTTGAACAGCAAGGCGTACGCCCCATTTCTAACCCTAATTAGGGTTTGAAGCTTCCAGCTAGCTCTTTGTACAGGCTGAGTGTTTTGCGATGAAGAGATACGCGACCTTTATATAATTGCAAATTATTCAAGAGTTAAAATAAATAAATTTGTGCACAGGAAACGACCCAAAACAACTATTTCATCTCGTACTAAATAAATAATAGATTCACCTAATTGATCGCCTTAAATACTTAATAACACGTCCGTAGATTATATTTTTTCTTCTGTGGTGCAATTCTGGTAGAAAGGACGTGAAAGATGAGGTGTAAATTCTCTGAAAGTATTATATTTCAATCTTCAAAGCCTGGCTACTTTGCCATACTTAGTTGTGTTTTAAAGTAAGCCGAAAATTTATTACTGGGGCTATCTTTCAATTTTTGTTTTAATATATCCTTTTCTTCGACTAGAAGGGAACATGGAATAGGATTTAATATGGTATAAGCAGCCAACACACTCAATAAAGTGAGATCCCTAAATTGACTAGTTTATGTTGAAAAATATATACTTCATAAAAATATTGTAGTTTTTATTTGAAAGTATGATATACATAGAATATAAAGATGGTTAAAGGTCATGAGTTGGTATTTACAACTTACACTTATAAAAATACTAAAAGGTCACAAAAAGATAACATTAAAATAATTCGTAATTAGTAAAATAGAAGTAAAGTATTAAAATTGATAAAACTTAAATGAATGAAAATATTTAAGGAAAGGACAAAGAAAAAAAAAAAGATTAGATGTTTTATGTTTGTATGTTAACTATGTGCATTCAATAGAAGGTTCAAAATGACCAATCATATCTGATCATTCACATGCAACTAAAATAGGAACTGTCATTATTTTAGGTTACGATCGATTAGAATGGGTAATGATTGATTGATGATATTGTCATCCGTGTGTCAACCTGGACCTATGCAGAAAATTAGGAAATTAAAGGTACAGTCACTTGTCCCTACTTGAAATATGTGTGTGTCAAATGTTTACCTTCAGATGTGTGTGGATGACTTATAAATGACTTATTCAAAGTTGAAACCGTAATAGGGCTTACAATAGATGAAAATTTATAAAAATAGAGGGTAGAGTGTAATGAATTGAACTGACCCCAATCAACCCCTTAATGATTGATCATTGCCTACATATCAAATACTCTGAAGAGGAAAATCAAGTCCATGCAGTTCTCCCACTTAGAGTGTTTAGTGAAATTATGCTCCTTTTACTACATGTATGCATCTAGAGATTACTTGAATGCTTGATAATGCTTTAATTTACTTAGAATAAGATATTTACTTGAATAAGGATTGGTTCAAGTCAAAAAAATTGTATTTGGAAAGAATACAAAAGCTTTTCTCAATGTGCAATAGTATAACTTTGTCTTCATAGTGAAATTGCCAAGTAGTAGAATAGGTTGCTTAGATGCACCTTTATAAAAATCCAAAAGGGGAAAACCTTATGCTACCTATCATTAAAATATGGACCAACCTATAAAGGAGAGTTTAATTTTAAAAAATAGTCATTGTTAGGGTGAAGGACATGATTGGCCCATAAAGGTCATGACCAATTATTGATCCTGATCTATGTTGATTGATTATAACCTAGAGGATAAATTTTGAAATAAAGGATATGATATGTTCATACATATGCTTAAAGAGGTATTTAACAATTAATAAAACACACACACACACACACACACACACACACACACACAACTTAGAAGGGATGGGACCATACAAGTACTTAGGATAAATTGAGGTAGTGAAATATGGATAATTTAAGTGTTTAAGTCAATTAAAGTAAAAGTGAACCAAAACTAATATTTTCTAGTATTCATGACTAAATTTATGTATCTACAAACATCAACACTAATTAAACATGAAAATACAATAACAAAATAATAAAACTTAACAAAAGACTAAGACAAGTGTGAATATCATATAAAAGAAACAACACTAGAAGAAGGTGATGTTAGATTATGCATGTGAGGTGAAATAACTAAAGAAAAGATTGTCTCAAAGGATGATCTAGGATAACCCACTCATCTTAATCATTGTATGAATAATCCATGTATCATAATGCCACATGTAGGAATCATATGTATACATATAATATTTTCAAACTTTTATTCATTACTAACACTTTATATCTTGCAGGAACCTATTGAGTCTCCATCTCTCTAAGTGCATGCCATAAATGGTGCATCAGGAAAGGAGTGGGTAGACAATCGATGCTTTGTAAGATTGTTGTTACTTTTTTCCACTTGCTGTCTACACACTAGCTCCCTAAAACTATGAACCATAGACTTGTTCTTCTCTTTCCTATCCATTTTAGTCATCGTCATGATTTATTCCTTTATTTCTTGACTTATTACCCTTTTTACCTATTTAGTACACTAGGTTGACCTAGTGTATTCTAGGGACATCTTTGCTATTTTGACTTGTTTACATCTAGGCTAACCTAGAACAAACATTAGGAATTAGCCCGAGAATGTAGTAGGTTGACCTAGTCTACCTAGTACAACCAATATGTCAAAATCATTTCTAGCCAAGATACTACTATACATACATGGTCATTTACCACAATTTCATAAGATTCGAAAGAGAGTGAAAAATTAAGCAGAGAGTTGATAACAAACATCTACTTATTGACCATTCTACTTGAGGAATAAAGCTTTAGGGTTTAGTACTTTCTTTTAGAGCTTTGATCTTATCTTGTGGAGACATCCTTTAGATGATTAGGTAGGTCATGTATCCTAGAGCTGATTTATCTTGGTTATCCTTACAAGCCACAACAATCTCTTGGGAAGCACCTTGCTTAAGGGAGAGGTTGAGACTTGGTAGGTTCATCTTCAAAGGTAAGTATTCCTAGCTTTAGTTCTCCTTTGTAAGATTAGATAGATAATTCAGTATGCATTCTTATCTTCTATGTATTACGATTCTATATACATTGAGGTGAGTATATGTCTCATATGCATGTCTAGTTTAGTTGTTTATTTGTTTTGTTTTAACCCTCCCTTGTGCCACAAGTTTTGTGTGCACTATATTAGTTTACTTTTCTTGTTGTTATAATAGTTTAATTTCTTGTTTATTATATACGTAAAAATCAAATCATATAACTCTTTTAGGGTTGTTACATGATTGTGTTAGACTGTAGGCATTAGAACACTTTCTAGCATGATGTGTTATGATAAATGATACAAGTGATCCCCTAATTGAGTTTAGTGGATCCCCATATAGGTCATCCTCCCACTTAACAAGTGTATCCCCAATCGAAAGTGTACGTGTGTTCTATCTTATCCAATCTCTAATTAATTCATATACATCATGTAATTTTAATTACATACATTCTAGTGAACCTGACGTGAATCAAATACGTATTATATTTGTTCAATTTTATTTAATTTATTTCATTACATTATCATCATTTGTATCATATATTTTGACATAATGATTCAATTCTATCGAGCTAGCTTTCTTTTTCTTTGTGCACAGGAACAGGGAATTAGATCGACTAGCTCAACCTAGTATAGGTTTTTAGCACTTTTAAAAATACCAATTCAACTTACTAGGTTAATCTAATCAAGCTAATGTATTTTTAGTCACTTTTTAGTTGTCTCTGTATAACCTAATCGATCAGCTTGACCTAGTACATATTCTAGTTTCTAAACTTTTAGATCATTTTATTAGGTCGACCATCTCGACCTAGTATATTTCTCAACTTCCAGTCTAACCAACTAGGTTGACCAAGTTGACCTAGTGCATTTTCAATACTTTTTTAGTAGGTTTTTGTATTTTCTTCATCGATCAACCCGACCTAATTTATAGGTTTTGGATTAACAAATTCTATCTCTAAACCATCAAGATGAGTTTATATTCTTCTATATCTCTTTAGTTCTATATTTTCCTTTAATGTTTTTATCCTTAAAAACTACCTTTGCATAGCCAACTAGATCATCTTAGTCAACCTAATTCTATGTCATGTTTATTTTCTAAAACAACTAGGTCAACCTAGTTGACCTAGTAGGTTTTATAGACCCTATTTTCAATAGTGTTAGCTTGACACTCTCGACCTAGTTCTGTTTGTTGTGCATATAGTGTTTTCACTATACCTTATTTCAATGTGAGAATTCACCTTATATGCTAATCACATATTTCATTTCAATTGTTTTCTTTCTTAGAATAATTTACATAGTCTAATTAGGAGGTTTTTAATTAACCACTTAGTTTCATATTTCTATTTTATGCACACATAGTGAAATAACTTAACATCAAAAAGAATTTTAACATTTGACTAACCAAACCAATCTACTTAGATTTCATCACCAAAGGGGAAGCTGACTTGATACTCTGATCATATATAAATCATGATTAATTATATATTTTGGCTAAGCACCCGACACTCTTATCATTGTGGTGTGTGAAATGAGGGGGTA
Source organism: Torreya grandis (assembly GCA_037957365.1). NCBI lineage: Eukaryota > Viridiplantae > Streptophyta > Pinopsida > Cupressales > Taxaceae > Torreya > Torreya grandis. The sequence continues at coordinate 173,609 of JARHVA010008744.1, forward strand.
GACCTCAATACCAAGCCTATATCATTGCCACTATAGTCCATTTCATCCTAAACTCACCTGAAACCATCCATAGATTTCTATTTAGTACCTTATTTAAAGCATTTTATATCATTTAAAATCATTCTTAATAAATCTAACATTACAAGTTGAACAAATAACAAGCTTTACTTTCCAAGTTATTTGCTTGCTCTTTGCTTAATTGTGTACACAAGAACTTGCACTAGCTCATATTGGTGTAATATTTATGCTTTGGGTGCATCAATTAGATTGAATAACATCAATTAAATTGATTATTTATTTAATTTTAGTATTTACTTTCTTATATTAACTACAAAATTATCTCACTTTATTTTCACAAATTGATTATCAGTGCTTTTCTCTTTCCTATTTACCGTACTAGGTCGACCGGGTTGACCTATCATATTTTCCAGCCTCCATACATTGCACTATGTCAACCTAGTACTATTTTTAGTTTTTTCCCCTTTTTTTCCAGTCCTTGTTCTCTATACCAAGTCAATACTATGGACCTAGTTTAGTTTCACAGACCTAGTTTTTGCACTAGGTCGACTAGGTCAACCTGGTTTAGTTACAGTCACTTTTTGATTTCTTGTTTATCTCATTTTGACTTTCCTCCTTTCATCATGGAATATATGTTTGGTGATAACACTGAATATCAATCAATATATATGATGGAATTCACCAATCCTAACAGGGACTCCCATAGACAAAGTAGGATTCCTTTTGAGAATGCTAGTAATGTCCATATTGCAATCCATACAATGAATTATGGGAATCCTCGTAATACCTATTTATATCATACTTATCTCTTATTATAAAATTAAAATAAATTATAATATACTCTTGAAATGCTTTTCTTTATCACGAAATTCCCTCAACATAGAGGGAAAGACCCTTCTACCATCTATAATCTCATAATTAGCCGTCAAGTTGAAGAGCCTCATTACCCTACTTCCACTTTATTAATTGGATTTTGGGGTATTGTTTTCTTTTATTTAAACCTCTTCCTTCAATCTTGACTCCTCCTTATACTATGACATTTTCTTCTCTAACTTTTTCTACCTCCATACGTAGTATTTCAACTAACATGGCTGGTTCTACATTTAGTGAGCGTCCTATAAGGACCACTATCCTTAATCCATCAACTAGCTCATTATTTACTACCCAAGGTAATCATGCTTCTATTTCTTATTAATATCAACAATTTTCTAGTCCATCTTTTGCTTCACAATGAAATTTTGCCATTAGTGCTTTAAACTCTCATAGTTGTTCTCAAACTCATGTCAATACTAATAGTGGTACCCAAGCCACTAACAATAAATCAAACACCAAAAATACTTCTAATAACACTAATCAAACTCATATACTATTATTAAAACTCTAAATCAAATGAACCCTTTTTAAGCTCATAATACGAATCAAATGATGAGAATGTAAAACCACCTTCTTAATCTTCAAATACAACCACAACTAATGGCTTGGGGCACACATAACCAAAGTGGTCCTCCTCCCCCTCTTCAAGATTATCAAGGTAATCTCACTCTTCAACCTCCATTAGTCAACAAAGTTATCAATCATTTACAAAATGAACCTCTTACTACTTAAATAGCTAACAATGATATCAGAGGTATAACACCTACCATCTCTTATAATGGATCAACTTATCCTACCCTTCATCTTAAAACATTTAGAAATATTTATAAATATTGGGTCAAATTAAACACCTTTGTTTCTACCAAACTCCTTTCCAAAAACCTCATAGGTGACACCTTGGATTGGAATATTCAAATTATATCTTATTCCATTACTATTTTGGAAGATTTAGTAAATGCTTTAGTATAAGAAGTCCAAGCTAGTGATCTTCTTGAAAACACTTTGGGCCACTTCATCAATTGCAATAAAAATGCTCAAGCCTTTATTGAAAGATGGAAGATTTTATCAAATAAATGTGAACATAGTATAGTAGACGATAATCTCTTTCATCTCTTTACAAATGCTTTAATTCCTAAATTACAATATCGAGTTTGTACCCTTTCTCCACGTACTTTGGAGGAGGCCATTGACCAAGTTAAAAGATAAGATTTATTTATGCATCATTTCGAGCCATCCCAACCTTCCATGGGTCCTCTTCAGTTACTTAAAAATAAAATATTAAATATTACCAATGATGGTGTTACCAATTCATATGATACCATTCACAATGTTCAAGTTATCATTCCTACCCCTTCGTCAAAACCAGATCATTCTCAGCAATATATTAATCCTCATTTCTCATCACCAAACATCTTTAATGTCCATAAAACTATCTCCTTAGCTTAATTTATTAAGCGTCTACCTATGCCTCTCCTTTTAGAGATTGACCCTACTCATCCTATGAAAACATGGTATGATCCTAGAAAATTCTTTTGGTTTCATTTTAGGTGGGGTCACTCTCATAAGACCTATAGGAAACTTCATAATTTAGCTCTGGAATTTATTTTTGGTCCTAATTTTTATCATGATGCTATCACTCACAAGTATCAACAATCTTATGAAGTTGCTTTCAAGGATTAAAAAACTCATTATAAAACCTAAGGCTTAAATTAAGAAAATTTTCATTTAGCTATCTACAAAGATCCTTTACATAATCATCAACCTATTCAAGACAACCAAGACAACCCCACCTCCTCCACCAATAATGTAAAAAGTCTTGTTGAACCCACTTCTAATAAAATTATGGTTAGCATGGCTAATATGCAAAGGGTGGTGGATTTCATCAATTCCCAACCTATCTACACCCCACCTCCTTCTAATACATTTTGTGTTATCCAAGATTCTTCTCCAACTCATTTAAATGAGTTGAGGAAAGAAGATATTATAACCTTTGATGACCATCTAATTTATGATTCTCCCTTGGATATCACATCTCATTCTATTTCTACTCTTCTTCCATCATACAATGATAATCAACCTTTTATTAACACTTCTACTTCTCAAGATCAATCTAAACTAACTACTTCTTCATCACCAAATGACCTACAACCTTCTTCTAAACCTTCTCATTCTTATAAACATAAATTTTAATGCTCTTCAGTTCCTCCTTCTAAAGACCTCCTTAACCATTATACACCTATATCTAAAAATCTTCACATGGGTTATGATGAGTGGGATCCTGTTGTGGAACTCACTAATATCCCATCTCAAATTCCATTTCTTGAGCTTATGAGGACATCTCCCCATCATCAAAACCATCTTATGAAACTATTACTTGAGATGAATGTCCATCTTCCTCCCTTAGTAGGATGGGAAGTAGCCTTATTTGGGTTTGAGGATAGTATCTTGCAATGATGTGAAGAGATGTTCATCAATGTTGATGAAACTATTGATACTTATGTTTATTTAAAATTTCACATTGCATCTATGATTCATTATGAGATTTTTCTTCATGCAAATGATCCTCCCTTATTTATTAATATCCAAATAGATAATAACCAAGTCAAACAAGCATTGATTGACAAAGGTTCTAAAACTTGTGTTGATTCTCTTGATTTCATTAAAACCATTAAATATTTATAATATAATCTTAAGTCTACATGTAGCACCTGCCAAGGATATGATATAAGGAAAATGCCTCCTTTTGGGTGTGTGTGTGGCTTCCCATTATTGTCCCACTTGTTAACATTCATGTAAAGGTGGTGATCTTTAATTTCCCTCTTTCTTATAACATCTTTCTTGGTAGGTCATGGACTCATAGTATGTGAGCTATTGCTTCTTCCACCTGTCAATGTGTCAAATTCAATTATAATGGATTAATTTATAGGATTCAAGGAAATACTAACCTTTGGAATTTTGATAAATTATAATATCATGGTGTTTTTAAGATTCTTACTCTTGAGCCTTTACCTAGTATTCCATTCCATGAATCATAGCTTTTTAGCTTTCCTATCAACTCAACTAGAGGTTACAATGGGCATCTTGAGCTCATTGGTAACATTCCTCCTAACCTTTTAGATTTTGATGATGATGAGCCCAATGTGATTGACTTAAAGATCAAAATTTTTGATCTCATGCCTCATCTCATATCACAATTTCTACCCTCATTGCAACCATGTTCTCATAAACCACCTTGTAATGACATTCCCGTAGTCTTATCTAAGACTAGGCATTCTATTCACCATGCTTATTCTGATGATAAAGATGATAAAGTTATTCCAACTTGTGTCATTGATCTTCATATGCTAGATTATGACGATGGCTATTCTTTAGATGATACTTTATTAGGTATCCTTATCCAAGCCAATGATGTTGAGATTGTGCAATATCATTCTTCTTTATTTAAGTCTTTTCATGCATCTTATCATATTCTAAAATTTATAGTTCTTGATTATTTCATTTTTACTCTTTATTACAAAGTAGAGATGTCACCAACACCTCTAAATTTTTAGGAGACTCATAGGACTATACTCATGGATCATATTATGATCAAACCTTACTATTTTTCTAGGTTCCCTGACTCCTGTCATTGGTTCACTCCTGAGGTTAGTGCAGCCCTCCTTAGACATTATGTTGATCATGTTGTTGTCATAGTGGGATCTATGTAAAAACCACTTACTATTGCTTCTTCCACTATTGATGAGCCTAGTTTTACTTCTTCCATTCTTGCTCACTCACCACCTTTTCTTGGTAATAGCTTGCTTCCTTTTCCCAAAATGGATCCTTTGCCCACTAAATAGACTGATGCTCCATATCCTTCTTCATCCATGCCTATTACACCTTCTTTCATGATTGTTTCTCCTAAGAATATCACAATCATATCTGTTGATTCTAATGGATGGATAATTACTCTTCTACCCATTATCATAAGTTACAGTAATATATTGATACCTTGCATCCTTCTTCCCCATCAATTGACACTATCATACCTCTTCCAAAGATTCTTGCTGAACATATACCTAAGTATGGTGAGAGGTATTGTCTATGGCACCAATGTGGCACATATCACACTGATCATTACTGTATCTTTTAATAACATCTTATAGATATTCCTAAACCTTCTACCATTCCTCACATAGGTCATTCTCACAAGAAGGCTCCTCCTTCTTTTCCCATAGCTACACCTCCTATGGTCCATCTACCGCCTTCTATAACTCCACCTATGGTTCCCTCTCCACTTGTGGACCCTCTACCCATGGATTTTTCTCCATCGATGATTCTTCCATCTCCCATAGATTTTGTTCCCACAGATTCTCCTGACCATCCTTCACCCAATTCCCCTCCTCAACATGATCGAATGAGTATTCCTACTTTTTCAGTTGAGGAGATTATAAAAGAAGTATTGGCCCAATATTCAACAAAGATTGATGAGACATTAGTAGCATTTTGTATCTAACTTCATAGAGATTTATCTAATGTCTTGGATAATGTGTGTGGATAGATTTATCAATATTTATAAACACATGCATGGTGCTTTCTCATTTACATTTGGATTGGATATATTCTTCAATCTTATTTTTATCTATTTTTGATTATATCATTTGACACTATGTCAAATTATTTCCTATCTTATATTATGTTTCTCCTTATTGTTGTACATATTTAACTTCTATTTTTGTGTTACATTTCACATATACTTGTCTTTTTCTTATCATTTCTATTTTTCACTTATCATTGCTTTATTTTCCTTTAGAGTTTTTCTCAAAACTCTTCCCTAGTATCTTCATGATTGTTTGTTTTGTTATCTTTATTTTTCATAGATAGTTGTCATGGTGACTTGGTTATATCTATCATGTTCCCTTTGGTTATTATCTCCTTTTACCATGTGATCATTTAGTAAATAATCTTTCTCATTACTATTTCATTTCGTTGGTCCTCATTTAGATATCCTTTTTCCTTCTTCCTTTTCCACAAACTAAGCATATACATGGTTTATACATAATATAACATAATTATTCATTGTCAATCCTAAGTGTCATATTTATTATTTTTTCTTGTGTTTCTTAGCTTCCCTTAGCCTTAACCTATAGCTCATCCATGTGTATCACTATATGTCTCATGATTGGTCATTCCAAATCTGTATGGAGGAGGAATCTTAAAAATCCATAAAAATAAATTTAAAATCCAAATCATTTAAATAAAAGGAAAAAATATTCTCAAAATTCAAATCACACTAAAATATGTAATTCAAAGAACATCTCCTTCTAGTCGAAGCTCAAACTCCACAGTTGGCCTCACGGTAGAGATGAGGTCATTGGGGGTGTGGTAAGCTATTAGATTAGAAGAGGAGAATTAAAAAATAAAAAAAAACCAAATCAATGCAAATTAAAATTTTACATAATCCAAAGTCATTTAAATCAATGCAAATTTCAAAATCTGGTTTGAGATTCTCAATTTCATAC
>JARHVA010008744.1:187500-222500 GCA_037957365.1 Torreya grandis
AAATATTGGATTCATCTCATGCCAAATAAATAATGATGGATTCACCTAATTGTTCGTCTCTAATAACTAATGGGACATACACAAATTCTATTATTTCATCTCATACTAAATAAATAATGAATACACATAAATTTTCACTTGTGTTACCTAATAACATGTTTGTAAATTATATTATTCATTCTGTGGTGAAATTATTGTATAAAATAACATGAAAGATGAGATGTAAATCCTCTACAAATATTATTCTAATGGATTAAAATAGTTTTTATTTCAATCTTTAAAACCAAGCTACTTTGCTATGCTCAGTTGTGTTCTAAAGTACGTCTAGAACCTATTATGGGATTATCTTTCAATTTTTGTTTTAATATATCATTTTCTTAGACCAGAAGAAAACCTTAAATTTATCATTAAAAATAAGTTGCCAACACACTCCCCTATTCAGGTGAGACCCCTAAATTGTTTAGATTAAATTGAAAATTATATACTTTATGAAAAGGTGATAGTTTTTATTAAAACATAGTGATATATATTAATTAATACTAAAATGATAAGACTAAAAAAATTGTTACAATTAAAGATATTTGGTTGGTATTCAAGATTCAAAATTCACACCTACAAAACATATAAAAAAATTATAATAGTATAACATCAATTTTGGTAAGACACAATTATACCACAACATCATAATATCATTGAAGAGACACTAAGACAAGTGTGAATATCCTTTAGAGGAAACCTCAAAAAATGGTGGTGGAAGATCAATCCTATGAGGCCAAACAACAAAATAAAAAGTTTCTTTAAAAGGTGGATTTTGGGAAACTCACCCATTTTAAGAATTTTTCAGAGAATCCATAGTTATCATAATGCTCCACCCAAGAGGTACAAAGATCATAACAACTATCTAATCACCACCCTGCATCCATAACAAGTAATGAGATGACCTAAAAAAAACTTTTCTGCATAAATAAAGACTACATCCCATTTCCTCCCATGTTGATGAGGATAAGTGGCTACGAGAGTGGATCCATCACCATCTTGGAACTATTGGAGGAGACCCTTGAAATAGAAAATCCTGAGGAACCCTGCTCATGGTACATGGTGTGCTCTCCCAATGTTTGAGGAGATCATGAAGATGTTGAAACTAATGGAAAAAAATTATGCTTGTGCTTTCATATACAAATAAAAATAATAAATAACAATAAATTTATCATTAAATTAAAATTGATGTGAAAGATTGTTACTATTTAAAATTATGACATTTCTAGATTTCCAAAGTTGAAAAAGTACAATAGCTTTAAAAAAAATTCATAGGAATGCAATATAAGTCGACCATTGAGAACTATATCTAAATAAATCCATCTTCTAATTAACGGGCTCTAGGTGGAAAGGTTTAAATAAAAATTGGATCCATTTCTAAGATTCAAGAGCATGAGGACAAATCCAAAATAAGTGTTTATATGTCTCGGGTCTAGAACATACATGGCTCTTGGTATTATAAATCCTAATGTATTCAATTCATTTCCTTATAAGTAGACCCTAGTAGATAGGAATCCAAATGAAATAAATGAGCTTGGGCTTGAGCTTGGAAGCCCTTATTTGGTTGAGGCTAGAAAGCCACGTTTGAGGAGAAGAATTTAAACTCCATCGATTGTTTAACTTACCAAGAGTTAAGGAAAAGGGTTCTTAATATGATAAAATAATCCAAGAGAGTAATTATTATTATTAATATCAAAATTCACATTAGTATTTCCACCAAGAAACCAAGGGTTGAAACCCAATTTTATGCATCATAACTTCTAGCATAAGCTCCTAAATGTAGAGAAAGGAATATATATTAGAAGGTAAAGTCTATTACTTAATCATATATCTATACACACACACACACACACACACACACACACACACACACACACACACACACACACACACACACACACACACACACACACACACACACACACACACACACACACACACACATTTTTTTTTAAATTCTGAGGGCTTTGATTCCTAAATTTTTAGTAAGTGAGATGCAGTTACTGGACATGATAAGGGACCACCATAAATTTTGGTCATTAAAATAAGCACCAAATCTAAATCCATATCCAGTCCACTTTAGGTAGTTTAAAAATATTAATATATGCTTTCCAAAATAGAATAATCATCAATTTTGATTGGAAAAAAGGTATTGAGCAAGGTATGAAACCCTATATTTAAAAAAAATCCATATGGAGAGCCTATAGAGATACAATCTTTTAGATTTTTTTCCATAATTCAGAATGTTTAATAGAAATGATTACACATTTAGAGCATAGAGTGAAACTTTGTGTTTAGATATTAATGATACCCATACCACTCTTATCATGAGGTAGGTAGAAAACATCCCATGCCACTATGTGAAAATAATTAGTTTTATTAGCATTAGCTCAAATAAAATATCTGGTCAACTTATCTAAATTACCATAAGAATGTTTTTAGGGAGCCTAACATGAATAATATTAGACATGGGTGGTAGTGATAATTTTGCTGTAGAATTAAAACTTTCCTACCAGTGAGGAAGGCTTTGTGATATAATAAAAATTTTCATTTTCAACCCTGTCAAGCACAAATTATGATAGTTTGGAGCAAGAATTATCAAAGGAAAATGGAATGGATAAAATTTTGAATATCTCCCCCTTCGAATCCATTTATATTAGAATTAGTTAATCCAATACAAAAAAGGCATCATGTTTTATCTATATCATTGCATTTTATTCAACTACATTTAGGAAGGATGTGATGAAGGTAGAGTGCCAAGGCTTTGGCTATAATCTTATAAGAGACATTTAGCAAAGTGATCAACCTCTACCTACTAATAAGCTTCAGATCTCCTAATTTTGGAATGAATGTAATGTTTCCTTTGTTTACTAATAACTCTAAATATATATTATATAATTCTTCACAATAAGGTTGAAATAAGTTTTAACTAAAAAAATTCCATGTGGCCTTATATAATTCATAAGGGAAACCATCCACTCAAACTTAATTTTCATAGTCCTTGTTTTGTAACCCCAAGAAATCCTCATCAAGAGTGAGTTGGGCATCACACAACTTTTAATCCAAAGTCTTAAATTTTGAGTAATCACATCCAAGCATTAATATAAATCTTGAGCCCACTCTACTGTATCTACATGAGATTATAACATTAATTTGTAGTGGTAAAAAATATGAGGAGATTTCAAGAAGATTAGTGAGGTAGATGCATTCAATTTGAGTAAATTTAATATGTTATTAGTATTTTTATACTTAAAGAGAGTTGGAAAAATATTTAGAGACATGATCAACAAATTTAAGATAGTGTAAACCAGCATGAATCTGAACGCATTTGGATGCATTGAATTTCAAGAGTTTTATCTTGTTTTAAAGCTTGGTTTCCATATTTTGAAACTAAGAACTAAATGAGCTTTGCTAAAGTTGTGAATTAACCTTTTAAAATTATTTGGCCAATGAATTTTTAGGCAAAATTTGAAATATTTCCACCTACTTTCCATAGAGCATGAGAAATGATATGGTGTGAGTTATCACATCATCCCATCACTCAATCTAGCTGGAAATGTAAGGTTCACATGGCACTAGAGTATATACCTTAAAAATGATTTAGATAATACCCTCATGATTGAGGAGTGATGTGTTAAAAAATAATTATGTAGAGGTGAATATTTATAGATCACCTCCCCATTTTAGATATAAATTAATGGGCTTGCGTTAGGAAAGAACAAAATTTACGTGGATAGTGACAACTATAACACCCCACCTACCCTCACATTGGCTAAGGCACATGGTTATGTATTAATATAGAATTGACCCATTAATTCAGATAATTTATATAGAGGAAAATGGTTTGATCATATATCCTTTGATGATATTGTATCATATCATGGAAAAAACACATATTGATGATAGTTATGATAAATAAATAATCACTTAACTAATGTACTTTTATTCTCAACTTTTCATATCATAAATATATCCTAATGAGTTTTATTCATGTGTTTTTGAATGGGTTATAATATTATTTATATATCTACAATGAGATAAGTTGGTAAGACATTGTATTGTGTTCATTAGGTGATTATCTAAGTTGATGCCACATAAACAAGATTTCCATTAGTGGACATCCAAAAGTAAGCATGGATACTAAAAAATGGTATTATTTATGATAGTAACCTTATGTATAGTTGGTCATGTGACATAGAAACCACATGGATTCTTGAAATCTTACCAGTGGGTGGATAAATACAAAGTGGACATATTATGTTGAGTGTGGATAATAATCAATGAGACAATGAAAATGGGAAATAAAAATTGATAAAAATGAAGGAATTATAATCACAAAGTATCATTATGATAAAGTGAAATGAGTCGTGTGATATTAAATTACATTTAACCACTAAATATGAAACCAAATGTCACATAGTGGAAGCCTTGGGGATAATCACTCAATAGCAAAAAAAATAAAAATATGTCTAAATAATATAAAAATGATCTAGCCATGAATCAAATGGCATCTAGGATGGAAAGAGGCCATGTATAAAAATATTAACATATTAATAGAGAAAACCACAAGGAAAGTGTCTAGTGAATAATTAGAGTTAATATAGACTATAGAAAGAAAACTAAGTCATGTGAACAACAAGGTTGTAAATTGTAACAAGATTGGGAATAGCCATAGGAAGATCAAATGGTAGAAAAATTGTAAGAAAATGAATATAGGCTATGAAAACATAGTTTTTATACCAGCAAAAAATAAATGAGAAAAAAATAATTGGAGGCAATTAATATTGAAGCCAAGAACAACGTAAGTAACATAGTCTTGGATTTAGTGTGATTATCAAAATGTGGTTCTGACTGTAAGTTATTATAAGGGATATCGAAAATAGATAAGGGGAACATATATTTAGCTTATGGGAGAAGGGTAAAATTATAGGGTTTGTTTAGAGAGGGTCCAAAATATTTATGTTAATCATATATTCAAAGGGTTTAGATTTTCAATAATCCAAGAGAAAAATGTGATTGAAATTTGTTTTGATTATATAAAATGCCATGGTATCTCAAAAAATTATTACCTATTTGAAATGGTATTTATTATAATGGTTTCTAACCCTTAGTAAGTAGAGATGATGGATAAGTGGTAGACTGAGTGTTTATTATGATATTTACATGTAGATGGATGTACTTATACTATGGATTAGCGGACTTAAATAGACATATATGGCTTTAATGTGACTTTATGAACCAAGTAATGAAATAATTCCTCAGTTTCACCTTATGGAATCCATGCAAACTTTGTGAGGGTATCTGGGTGGAACATGGCACCAAATAATCTCACCTCCTAATATCATTTGAGATCATATAAAGAGAAATTAAGGAGTTAAGCTATAGAACCATCTTAATTAGGTGCATAATTTATAATGCCTAAATACTTCCTTCCATTCTCTTCGAAATTATAATGTTTTTAGTGAGTAACTAAATATGGGAAATTGATAATGAATAAGGGCTTAGTCAAAATTTGATTCTTATTGAGATGTGTATATTTGATTGGATTACATATGAAATTTAGGATGTTAAGTAATGGATTAATTAGATGATAACCCTTTACAATGTTGGAAACCTATGATTTTTTTTCCCTACTTCATTACAAATGGATATATGTGTGTGTTGATAAGTAGGAACTCATTTAATCCTTGACACTCCCTTATTAAAAAATAATGTTTCTAGTGATATATGTATTTTGAGGAATGAATAATGGTCCTAATTAAAATAAATTGGATCAAAATAATAATTTAAGAATGGAATTTTATGTTGAAACATTACCTTAGGAATGCATGTTATAGTAAGGGATTAATAGGCATGCTTCAACAGAGTGAATGATGCAGGAAAAACATGCCAATCTTCTAGAGTACATAACTTTTGACCTGTATCTCCATTTGAGCTCTTTCACTCAAAAAAATGACCATCTCAAAAATTTTAATGATTATGTAAGCTACTATATCTACCTAGAGTTAATTTTAATATTTTTTAGAAGCTAAATAAGATCATCTGAGGGTCTAAAATTAATGTTTAATGATTTTTTCAAGAATTTTCTATTTTTAGAAATTATATATTTTTAGAACCGGATGTCAAATTCAATTGAAATTTGTTCCATAGGATAATTTAGAATTTAGGATATTTAGGGAATTTTTTAGTGCCACATGTGCTTGCATGCAAAACTTACTATAAATAGTGACTGCTAAAAATAGGCATTTTTTTTAGATTTTAGTTAATTTGAATTTTTGCATGTCAACTCTAAATTCCAAGTTGAGGATTATTTAAGCATGGTGTGGGTTTTTAAATATTTCAAGTCATTCAATAGGAATCAATTCTAAGTTATTGTTTCAGATCTTATCCTATTGGTAGTTTTATTGTCTTGATAGTTTTTTGTTTCAATAGGGAAGTAGATAGATAGATCATAATGGCCTAAATATTGGATTATTTAGCCTTGAATTCATGGAATAAATATGAATGTTATGACATATAATCCATAGGATCAATAATTGATTTACTCAATGATTGTGGTTTTTAGATAATGCCTTAACTATTAAGCATTGGTCATATACGCTATTGATTGTGCATGTAAATCATACTTTCTTATCACTAGTAATGTAGTTTGTACACACTTGGAGGGATGTGTGTTAATTTTTATACTCATATCAGACATTAATTCTATTATAAATTTCCATGAATATATCTCAGATAGGGTTGTGGCCATATGTTTTATCATGCCATGATGTAGATCTCTTGAAAAATGATCACATTAAAATTTGAGGTCTCCAAATGTCTCTTTAGATTGCAACCACTCATACCCTTGGTTACAAATCATAGTGAAATTGAAGGTTAAAAAGCTTTGTATATTTTTTTATTATGATTTTAATCTTATTTCTTGTCGATGAATGCTTTCTTATGTTTAATTTGGGTATCATGAATAAGTGTTTGGTCATTAAAAATTTATGAATGGGATTGTTCCACTTGGCACAATCTCATATCCATGAGGCCCCAAAATAATTATTTCATATATTTTAGACTATGAATCTATGGATTTCAATACCATATGATCGTGCCATGTAGAAGTCTAACCTTCCCCACATAAAACTTGCAGTCCAAAGAGATATCTTATGAAATTGATAGGCTGAGATGGTGGTCACCATCTCAATATATTTTAGTTGGTCCCAATTTACGAAGGATTAAGACCATAATATTGGGTGTGGACTTATGTGGGTATACATTACACCTAAATAAATTTTGGGTCCTCCATAATACTCTTGGTGTTTATAATTAGCCATATGCTTAAGTCACACATACCACGTCACTTATTTGTGTTGAGTGAATATTTTTTTACCAGCTAACTGATGAGAAAAATAGGTCTCTTCAACCACAACATAGGGAGATTGGTCATCCAAATGTGCAGGTTTACCAAATCAAACGGGGACAAATCTCTCCTCTCATCAAGGGGAGGTTACCTTATAACTATGAGGAGCTATATAATATAAATATAAGCTGAAAATAACACTCAGGGGTAGGACAACACCATCCATCTCTCTTTTTTCTAAGATGATGCTCACAAATAGAGGAGAAAATCCTGGTGAAGACACTGAAGGCACTTCTCTTCTTTTAGAAGTGGTCTTGCAGCGAACAATAGGAGTTCTTTCAGGTAGTGACAAGTGACTAGTAACCAAAGGTGTAGTAACTAGCAGACTGAGATGTAGCACAAAGTCTCCACCTCGAATGCCCAAGAGTGAAATATGAAGGACAATGAGGGCAAAAAGTCATCCCAAAGTCCTTTACACAGGAAAATAAAATAGACAAACACACTAAAGGCAATTGTAGAGAACACAAAGTCTTCCCACAGTTGGCTTTAGGACACCTTCTTGATTACTTCCAATAGTTCTGCTTGTTAGATTACATAAACAAGAATGCTCCTAGGAAATAGACGTAAGAATAATTTCTTAAAATAGAACAAGCTATAATAGCACAAACTCTATAAGTAACTTGCTTTCTCATTCAGATAAAATAATATGAACAACAATTTGAGCTCAAAGTCTTAGTATTCGCCTTTCAATTTAGGCAGAGTTTTGCTTCTATATTGGGAAGATCTCCTTTAAAATGACACACAAGACTACAATATATAGTAGCCAAAAAAGGCTTGGCACTTTGTTCCATGGAACAACCCATGCTACACTCAATGCATTAAATGCATTTTTAGTTTTTTCAAAGAGGGCCATGTTGGAACACGGCGGCCGCCTTAATTGTGGCGTGTTGATTCATCTCAAATGTCTTCTCCTAGGCTTGAGTCATCTGGTCTGTCATCTAATATCTGTGTAGCTATCCACTTCACCTTTACACTAAAGGAGATAAACAGGCTATGCCTTCAATGTTTGCGAGCTCAAATATCTACCTGGTGGACTATTCCACCTACTGGAAATAACTCTTGTAGATATTTTGGCCTTTCCCTCTTTCCTGCTACAATTTGAGCCCTCGAGCCATCTTTTCCCCTTTCTAGTTCTTTTGGTTCTTCCTCTTGGTGGTTCTTCCTTTTGGCCTTGGCCTTAAGGCATTTGAATGCATTTGGGTTCACGTTTAAGCCTGTAAAGATCAATAGACACTTTATTTCCACAAATTTGACATCTTCAGGTCCATCATTGTTTAAAGCTAATGGCTAGTTGATTGTCCCTAATTTGACGGCTGCAGGTCCATCATCCTCTTTAGCGATTCCTTCATGTCTTTCCCACCTTATTTGGCTGCTTTTCATTGATCTTAACAAATGACACATGTCACCTTCCACTGTGAAATAGGTGAGGACACTTTGCAGCATCTGCTTAACTTATAGAAGCTCTAGACCCCTTTTAAGAGTCTTGCAGAAGATGACACGTGGTAGCTTCTACCGAGCTCTTAAAAACACTGTAGAAACATTTAACACTTTTCACGCTTTTCTTAGCCTTATTACCTCACCTGAGGCCCACCATAGTCCTTAGGAAATAAAAGGAAGAAACTGTAGATGTTGACACTTGTCGCGCTTTGCCAAGCTTTTCAAGGGACATGTGCCTTTTGCTTCTTTTTAGAAAAACATATTACAACCTTCCACTGTTGCCACTTGGCACCCTCCATAAGAATCTAAGAGAAACCTTTTTAAATAAGATTTGAAACTTATAAGAAACTCAAAATGTAGATGCAGACACTTGGTAGCTTCTGCTGCTCTTTTAGAAACAATATAGAAACATTGGGTCTCATTTTGATTCACGCAGACGATGACACATGGCATATTCCACTTGAGTTTAGCCACTCACCCAGGACCCACCATAGTCCTTATGACATAAAAGGAAGAAGCTGTGGATGTTGACACTTGTCAACTTCTACAGAGTTATAACGGGACACGAGGTGACTTCTGCCATATCTAGAAGCAAATTATAATGGGTCTCGATAGATGACACTTGGTAGCTTCCACTGGACTTTGAGAGAAGCTTATTGAAATAAGCTTTAAAACTTATTAGAAACCTAAAATGTGGATGTGGACACTTGTTGCACTTTGTTGAGTTATAATAGGATACAAGGCACTTTTCACTGCTTTGAACCTTACTAGAAACTGTGTCCTGATAGATGACACTTGGAAGCTTCTGCTATTCTTTGAGGTTTGATCTTTCCTAGAAGGAACTTGCTCTTTGGGGCCTTAAAAGAAAATATTTTGAACTTATTGATAGAAAAAATGGCTAAGTGTTGAGAGCTTGTTCCTTCCTTGTAGAGTCTGTAGATTCAACCTGTGAAGTCCATAGAACTGAGTCTGTAGAATCCCGGTTGTAGAGTCCATAGAATCAAGCCTGTAGAGTTCGTAGATTTATAAAAAGATTGAAAAATGAGGAATTTGAATTCTAAAAACAATTTTGAAAAGAGAAGAGACAATTTTGGTCTTACAAGGCCAAAATAGTTCATAGGTTGTCCCAAAAATGATTGACATTTTTTTGGGGACAATAGCTGGCTCCAGTTGGGGAACTTCCTTCAGTTGAAAACTTGAAATAGCTGAGGGGAGTAGAAACCAGAATCTCTAGTGCCTTTAAGTATTCCAATGGGCTATGGAGTCATGCTACCCAAAAAAGAAAGGTGCCAAAAAATGAAAATGAAAAGCACAAAATAGAACTAAAGACTATACAAATGTACATATGTATAGGTGAACTCATCTGACACTTCAAAAATTGAATTGATTCAGATGCTTCCCATTGTGAGACAATGAAGATGGTGTTCCATCTTGAAAAACCATCAGGAAACCATTTTGTCCCCAGAATCGATGATGGGTGAATGGAACTCTCCACCAAGAATCACATTTTCTGTGCACTCCTTTTGGCTCTCTCTTCTTGCTCCATGGCAAGAGGTGATCTTCAATATGAAAACTATAACTCCTTACTCTCTCTATAAAGAGTTCCTTTTACTGACTTTAGAGTACAATAGTATGATCCACTACCATAACTTATTGTTTTGTTGGTTCAGTCTAGCACATATTTTGATTGACAACATCAAACTCTTGACAAACCATCAGCTCATCATCTCCTTTGGTGTGAAGGAGTTTGACATCTTGGTCTTGAGAAGCCTTCAATCCGAGCAATAGAGATTCACATTTAGCTGTGTTGTTGGTGTTGCTGAATTGTAACTTACATGACAGAAAAATATCTCCTTGAGGAGATATCAACATAATCCCAGCTCTAGAATTGGTAGAATAATTGCTGCCATCAGATTCCAGGATCCAAACATCATCAAAAATTGATCTTCTATCAAATTTCTCTTCATTAGAAGTGAAAGATGTTTTTTCATTTATACTACACCCTACCAATTCTTTTGATGTCTTGTTTGAATCAATTTTTAGATTGCCACCTACAGAAATTTTATCTGTAGAAACATGAACACCCTCTGTGGTCAAGAAGTAATTACCCCTACTTGAAGACTCAAAAAGAATTTGAGCTGCAGGGGCCAACATTTGGGTGACCACATATTTTTCCTCCTTTTGAAGGAGCAATCTCTTCATTCTACCTTTGACAGGGATCCTTGCCTCAGACATGTCCTTGCTTAGTTCTCCTCCCACATCCTTGTAGAAATTTCATCCAAGCAAAATGCCATAGGATGCTGGGACATCAACCACCAAGACAGTCATCTTGATTTTTTTGTCTGAAAAGGCTACAAATGCAAATTAGGTGTCTTTGATTTGCCCTAGCAGTGGTACTTGCTTATTCTCCATGGAGAAACATCTATAGAATGTATTGTTCAATGTGATACCAAGGGATTCTCCCACCTTAGCGGGCATGACATTGTCTGAAGCTCTAGAATCAATGATGCAATTGCTCAGCTTGTGACCATTTATCAATAGGGAAACATAGAAAGGCTCTATTTTCCCAGGGGTAACAGGAGGAGTAATGACAAGGTTGTTTTGGATGGGCATGTTCCTTGGGGGATCATGAGTTAACTTCTTAGCTTTTTGTCCTATAGGGATGGTTGTATTCTTCACACACTCTACCAACCTGTCCAACTGCTCAATATTGGCTTGTAGGAATTCAAATTTAGTCATTTGGATTTTAGTTTTCTTGACATGGTCAATTACGTCAAATGACTAAAATGGACTAGGAAGAGAGGATGGGAGTTCATCCTTTTGGTTTTTGGGAGGGAGAGGACTGACCTACGAAGTTGAAGTTGAAGGTGCATAAATGTTTGGGGTACTTACTTTTTTAGCAACCACCAAGTCCTTTGGCTAGAAAGGTAAAGAATTTCCTCATTTGGCAATTGAAATTATAGGCTGAGCTCACTCCTCTATTCTTTCTTTATTAGCTTGCTAGGTTGATTGATTCTTGGACTAGGTGAATACTGCGTATGATCCCTCAGCTGTATTGCCTTCACTTCTAGGTTCATCTTGGTAATTTAGGAAACTAATATTGGAGTCAGTAGCTAATTATTCTTCTTCCTTAGTGAAGATATTAGCATCATTTTCTTTCTCAAAATTAGGTTGGAAAGAGAAATCATGTTCTATTTCTAGATATTCAACTACTGAGTTGGTTGGAGGCACTTCAAGGGCAAGGTTCCTCTATGGGGGAGGAAGATGATTTACTTGCCCTTGAGTTTTGGTAGCATTACCTTAGTAAGATTGATTAGGTAATGTCCTCCTTGGTACATCTCTATATGAAGGAGAAGATGACATCCCTTGGGTTATTTATCTCTTCAAGGCTAATAGTTCATTTGCCAGCTTTTGCACCATTTGATTCATGGTACCTGTAGATGGATACTCAGAAGATGAAGAGGATTTGCCTCTATTTGGATCTCTTCTTATATTTCCTACCAAGATAAGGTCATCTTATACTTCAATAGCCAAGTCTTGAGCAGCTTCAAGGTCTATGTGGCTAGCACACCTTAACAAAAAATTCACTTCAGGTAATTGTGAGTTGATGAAGAAGCACTTAAGGTTCTCAAGAGTTAGCTAAGCAATGATAGGAATTTGATTCCTGAGCTTGTCAAAATTTGCTATGAAATCCCTCATAGGTTCATGAGGTTATTTCTTCATCTGTGTGAGCTAGGCCAGCAAGGTATGTGCCTCGTCTACAGGCTTGAACCTAGCTTCTAATTTAGCTTTAAGTGTGTCCCAGTTAGTCATTAATCTAGCTTGTAGATGGTAAAACTAGTCTACAGTAGCACCTTGTAGTGTTTCCATGAAAAGCATGACTACCACATCTTCAAATTCCACTCCTATCACACCATAGGCTATGCTAAAGGCTACAATGTGTTCATCAAGGTGAACTCTCCCATCACCAAAGAATTTGGGGACATTCTTCCTTGAGCTGCATGGAAGTTTGTGTAGGGGTGGAGTCAAATTGAGTGGGCCAAATGAGTTACCCCAAGGGCCTTAAATTGCCATGATTAGATTATGAAGAACATGGATAACAAATCTAGGTGGAGTATTTATAAGCAAACCTCTGTTAACAATAGAAAAAGAAGCTTTGCCTTGTGTTGGTGACCTGGTATGGGTAGGAGGAACACTCTTGGATCATTGAGGTTGAAGTTGGGGACGAAACAAATTGAAATTACCCTTTTGCACCAACTCAAAAATTGGGTCAACAATACCTTGGGCTCTCTGGCTTTTGGTATAGCATGGAGTTACCAGATTATAGGACAAAAATGGAAAAGAATTGGCCCTGTTTAGCTTGAACCTTGAGGCTTCAAACTGCGCATTCTATCCCAGTTGGAGTGGATGTGACGGGAGCTGGTAAGGATATAATGATAATGGGTAAGATACAGAATAGAGTCACCAAAGTCTATAATGGATAAGGGTAGGGACTACTTCAATCTAAAACTTGAGGCTTCAAATTGCATGTAAATCCCTAGCGAAGTTGTGAAAAACTATTGTGTGAAGCTGGGAGGAAAAATAAAAAATGGGAAAGCACTGGAGCAGCTCATTCTTCCAAAACAAAATAAATGGATAAGGCTATAAAAATAAAGGGTAAGACACAGGTGATGTTTCAATCTGAAGCTTGAGGCTTCAAATTTCACAAAATTACTGTGTCCCTAGAGAAGTCACCAAAAACTATTGGGTGAATATTTTTTCCCCAGCTAACTGATGAGAAAAATAGGTCTCTTCAACCATAGCATAGGGAGATTGGTCATCCGGATGTGCAGGTTTACCACATCAAAAGGGGACAAATCTCTCCTTTCATCAAGGGGAGGTTCCCTTATAACTATGAGGAGCTATATACTATAAATATAAGCTAAAAATAACACTCAGGGGTAGGACAACACCATCCATCTCTCTTTTTTTAGAGATGATGTTCACAAATAGAGGAGAAAATCCTAGTGAAGACACTGAAGGCACTTCTCTTCTTTCAAAAGTGGTCTTGCAGTGAACAACATGAGTTCTTTCAGGTAGTGACAAGTGACTAGTAACCAAAGGCGTAGTAACCAACAAATTGAGATGTAGCACAAAGTCTCCACCTCGACTGCCCAAGAGTGAAATATGAAAGACAATGAGGGCACAAAGTACTCTCAAGGTCCTTTACACAGGAACAAAAACTAGAAAAACACACTAAAGGCAATTTTAGACAACACAAAGTCTTCCCACAATTGGCTTCATGACACCTTCTTGATTACTTCCACTAGTTTTGCTTGTTAGATTAAATAAATAAGAATGCTCCTAGGAAATAGACATAAGAACAATTTCTTAAAATAGCATAAGCTATAATAGCACAAAGTCTACAAGTAACTTGCTTTCTCATTTAGATAAAATAATATGAATAACAATCTGAGCTCAAAGTCTTAGTATTCACCTTTCAATTTGAGTAGAGTTTTGCTTCTGTATTGGGAATATCTCCTTTAAAATGACACACGAGACTACAATATATAGCAGCCAAGAAAGGCTTGGCACTTTGTCCCATGGAACAGCCCATGCTACACTCAATGCATTAAATGCATTTTCAATTTTGTAAAAGAGGGCCATGCTCGAACAGGGTGACTACCTTAATTGTGGCGTGTTGATTCATCTCTAATGTCTTCTCCTGGGCTTGACTCATCTGGTCTATCTCCTAATATCTGCGTAATTATCCACTTTGCCTTTACTTCAAAGGAGACAAATAAGCCATGCCTTCAATGTTTTCAAGCTCAAATATCTACTTGGTGAACTGTTCCACATACTGGAAATAACTCCTACAGATATTTTGGCCTTTCCTTCTTTTCTACTACAATTTGAGCCCTCGAGCCATCTTTTCCCCTTTCTGGTTCTTTTGGTTCTTCCTCTCAGTGGTTTTCCCTTTCGTCCTTGGCCTTAGGGCCTTTGAATGTATTTGGGTCCATGTTTAAGCTTGCAAAGATCAACAGAGACTTTATTGCCTCAAATTTGATATTTTCATGTCCGTCATTGTTTAAAAGCTAACGGCTAGTTGATTGTCCCTAATTTGATGGCTACGAGTTTGTCACCCTCCTTAACAATTCCTTCATGTCTTTCCTAATTGCTTTAGCTACTTTTCACTAATCTTAACAAATGATGCATGGCACTTTCTACTGTAAAATAGGTGCAGACACTTGGCAGCATCTGCTTAACTTATAGATGCTCTAAACCCCTTTTGAGAGTCTTGCGAAAGATGACACGTGGTGGCTTCCACCGAGGTCCTAGAAACACTGTAGAAACATTCAAGACACTTTTGGATTCACACAAAATTAGACACTTGTCATGCTCCACTTGACCTTAGCATCTCACCCAAGGCCCACCATAGTCCTTACAAGACAAAAGGAAGAAATTGCGAATGTTGACACTTGTCGCGCTCCACCGAGCTTTTCAAGGGACAGGTGGCATCTTTCGTTGCTTTGTATAAAAACATATTACAACCTTCCACTATCACCACTTGGTTCCCTCCATGGGACTCTGAGAGAATCCTTTTGAAATAAGCTTTGAAGCTTATAAGAAAATCAAAATGTGGATGTAGACACTTAGCAGCTTTTGCTGGCTTTTAGAAACAATATAGAAACATTGGGACTCATTTGGATTCATGTAGATGATGACACGTGGTGCATTCTGCTCAAGTTTAGCCACTCACCTGGGACCCACCATAGTCCTTACGACACAAAAGGAAGAAGCTGTAGATGTTGACACTTGTCAGCTTCTGCAGAGTTATAACAGGACACGAGGTGACTTCTGCCATATCTAGAAGCAAATTATAATGGGTCTCGGTAGATGACACTTGGTAGCTTCCACTTGACTTTGAGAGAAGCTTATTGAAATAAGCTTTGAAACTTATTAGAAACCTAAAACATGGATGCAAACACTTGTCATGCTCCGCTGAGTTATAATGGGACATGAGGCACATTCTGCTGCTTTAAAACTTACTAGAAACTATGTCTCGGTAGATGACACTTGGCAGCTTCTACTATTCTTTGAGGTTTGATCTTTCTTGGAGGGAACTTGCTCTTCAGGGCCTTAAAAGATGGTATTTTGAACTTCTCGATAGAAAAAATGGCTATGTGTTGAGAGTTTGTTCCTTCCTTGCAGAGTCTATAGATTCAACCTACAAAGTCCATAGAACTGAGTCTGTAGAATCCCACCTAAAGAGTCCATATAATCAAGCCTGTAGAGTCCATAGATTTCTAAAGAGCTTGAAAAATGAGGAATCTAAATGCTCATAACAATTTTGAAAAGGGAAGAGACAATTTTGGTCTTGTAGGGCCAAAATAGTTCATATGTTGTCCCAAAAACGAGTGACATTTTTTGGGGACAACAATTTTTACATACTCATGGACACTCTATGGCTTTGTCTTAAATAAGCTAAGTATCCATGACATAAACTGGTCACATCATGATATTAATAAAATAATAATCCACTTAAATCCTAACAATTATATATATATATATATATATATATATATATATATATATATATATATATATATATATATATATATATATATATATATATATATATATATATATATATTGATGGTCATACATGACTCATTGTACTCTACTTCAAACATTGTGCTACCTATGTCGAATTTCTCACTGCTCTTGTGTGGTTTCTAGTGTTCATAAATTTTAGGACTATATGTGACTAATTCCCACATAGGTTACCCTTCTGGTGTAGACACCCATCATTAACTAATTGGTTGAGCATTAAAGTGTAACTCAACTTAGAATAAATCATATTACCATGATTTCATGGATAATTGATGGATAGTCATTACTATTGTAGAAGTAGTTAAAATAAACTAGCTATGACAACAAACTATAAAATAGAATTAAAATAGGAAACCAAAGTATTCTTATTTGACACTAACTAAAAAAATTGGCTATAAGTAAATTATTCATAGCACATGAACTAAAATATTGTAAATCCTTTATGTGAAGATAATAAAATAGTGTTTTGTAGAGCATGTAAAATGAAATTGATTGTGCGATTCCATTGCCCTAAGTTATTTGGGATTTATTGTTTAAATGTTTTTGTTACTACTATAAATGTGTATGTATTTTTGCGTTGAGAATCAACATGGTTGCCTCCATGATAAATGTTGTGATTATGATTTTATAAGTGTATGTTGTTGTGTGTCTATCCTTATGTTATTTCATTATTAGGTGGAAATTTATTTTGATTGTGAATTTAATTTATAATGAACCATTAGGTCCTTTAATTGATTATGCGTAGTGATTATGGGTGTGTATTACATGTATTATTATTCTTTATGCTTGAGAATGAAATTATTGTGAAATAATTTATGCTAATTGTAGATACCTAAAATTGGACACTTTGTGTTGATTTTAACTATTTATTAATTTTTGCACTAACATCATCACTAAATTCGTAATCATTATTATATCGACACTAACATTTATGACCTTACCACTATTCATCACTGCACAACCATTTCATTATTTTTCATTATCACATCCAATCCCATAAAATTCACATCACCTATTATTAGTTAAGTAATCCAAATTAATTAACTAATCCTTAAATAAAAATTCCATAGATTTTAAATATTTCTAATTTTCTAAAAATAAATAAAATCCAAATATCTTCACATCACACTCAAATCCCAAGACAATCTTCACACTCCCCCAAAATTCTAATTTTAATTACATTTCTCTACATCCACATGCAACCAACCCTTCATCTAAATAAAATCACCTCCATGCCTCATCAATGAAAATGTTTAACACATCCAAACCCCCTATGTTTATTCATCAACCTCCCTCATTTAATGAGGAATATTATTCATTATACACTATTGTTATTTGATAAATATTAATGGCTCATAATCATCGTGATATATTATAAATTGAAGATCCCCCCTCTCATTTCAAAAAATCTAGTTTTCCTAACAAAGGTTTGCTAAATTAACAAGAAAATCTTGATAACACAATGAATTACTACCATTTTGGAGGGACACTCATACGTAAATAACATCTCTTATCAATCCAAATTATCCATTTAGTAAGGTGAGATGTCATATGTTTGATCATGGACATCTAACAAGAAGATTGAAACTATATCCATAAATCTGATCACATCATGAATTTAGTAAGAATGTTTTCAAGAAGGTATAAAACTTGTGTATATTTTTTTAATTTGAGTTACATTCTTCTTAGTCTTACTCAATTCAAGGACACACGCTTACGTTAGTGGTAGAATTTCAATTTGATATTTTATTTATAGTAATGAACCTAACATTTGTATCATAATTTTACATTTAGCAGGTTTAGAGGGACCATGCACCCCACAATCACTTTTGATACCATCCTAACTTCTTTTACACACAAGTCAGAGCTTATTTGAGTAAAATTTCATAAAAATATATAATTTTTCTACATTTATTTTCATGGGATACTATTTCATGGCCCAAAATATTAATCCATAGCCTAGATTCACCTTAACTTATAGCCCAGATTATTAATCCATGGCTTGTATTCAATTTAGGATAGGACCTAGATTGCTAATCTGTGGCCTAACTTTTAGAGGCTCATTCTTACTCATCCCAACTTTGTTTAAGGTACCATATTTTTGAAACTACATTTTTTGTGATTTTTTTAATTTCAAATTTATTTGACTTAATTTCACATGTATTGCTCATGAAATATAATTTTTGGCATGTATTGCTTGCCCATTTATGGGTTTTATATGTTTGACAATGGGTAAACATAAAACTAATAATCTATTTCTTGTAGGTTTTCACCAATCAAAGAAAAAACTAAAAAACAAACATTCATAAGGCTTGATTTTAGTGGTGAAAAATGAACACATACTTGAAATTTGGTGCATTAAAATAAATAGTTTTCTTATTCTATTTGATTATGTTCCTTTGTGTGTGATATCCTAAGCGTGCATGCTCTTCCCTTACCAATTTATGGGATTGAGGGTGATCAAAAGTGTTTTGGTTGTTTTACCCATCCTGAAGTGAAAGTTGTGTATGTTATCTTCTTTCCCTTTATAGAACCCTAAGGATTTAAAAAAATGAATTTATTTTTTTTATTTTTCTTTTTGGCTACATAATTTAGACCTTTATAACCAAGTGTGAGTCCTTAGGGTGTGATACTATAATTTCATCCTTTAACTTATAGACTAACCCCATGTAATAGTGGAGTATATAAACTAAGGGAGGAATTATCATTATTGTCTAAGTAGTCATAGGTTTTAAGTGCACCATGAAGTGAAGGTCTTTCACTCTCTAATACATTGGAGTGAGACAACACCCCTCGATCAATAATTTAATGGAAAAGCTTCACTAAAATCTTATGGATGAAGTGGGTGTGAAGGGACTAGATCCTCTTGAATAACCCTATTAACAAACCTCTTTTATATATTTGAGCCTCATCATATCTTAAGGTATATATGTAATTCAGATAGATGAGCTTGTTTTGCCTAACTTAAGACCATTTATCCACAAATAATTTTTAGTGTAGGGAACACATCATTCTTTAATATTACTCACCATATACAGATGCTAGTGAAGGTTTGAAGATAAACCTATTCAAAAATTTATGTGATTAAATCAGTGGGATATTAGTTGCATTACACACTCTTATTAACTAAGAATTGGGTTTTTTAATGCATGATTTTGATTCTCTTTTCCAAAACCATTATTATTTAAAACCTCACACCTTAGACATCAATTCAAAATCAAACATCAAATCAGGTAAAATTTTACCAAATCTAATCACATTTCAAAATATGTCTACGTTGACCACATCAATTATTTAAAGTCAAATCAAAATCAAAATTCAAAATTGAATTAGGTTAAATTTTACCAATTCAAACCATGAAAACCATCCAAAATTAGGTTATATTTGAATAATTCACATCAATTACATGTCAATCACATAATAATTCAAATAAAATCTTATCTTTGCATTTACTCTCACACACCTATCTATTGAGAATAACACAAATCACAACATCCATTCCTTTTCACATCTACATCAAATCAAACATCAAATATTAAATGTCAAACCAAATATAAATTACTAATCAAATCACATTAAATAATCCAAACATCAATCAATTATCTTTCAAATTTCATCCAAGCCTATGACATCTAAAATATATCAAGATAGAGCCTAATTTGAATTATACATGTTCGAAAACAAAGATGATATATTTTTATGGCTCTTAGAAATAGGTGCTCGATTACCTTTGGATTATGATCTTAAAAACCTAGGCTCCATCCTAATTAGGCAAAGTCAAATAGGTTTTCATATCAACACCAATAAAAAACACATATACTAATTATAATCTTGATCATCGAATTTCCCATAACACTAGCAAATGGAAACCTATTTTGGCATCCCTATCCAACATCCATCCCACCCCTGAGCCTCAAAAATAAAATCAAGAATCAATTCCATACACATCCAAATAGGGTTTCAAATAGGGATAATATAATCTTCTTAATGATCTCTTAGAATAAATATTTTACCAATTAGTTGTGTCAAACATGATTATTTATCTATGCCTCAAGTATTTTGATGAAATTAACATAAAGCCTAAGTGGTATCGAGATTATGAATATTTCAAGTATCAAAAACTTCAAGGCCATTGTCTTAATCAATATGCTAGAATTAGGATCTACATCCAATGTTTGACTAATTTTGGGGACATCAAAATAAAATGAAATACATCCATGCCTAAGGATCACCAAATAGATATATGCCAAGATAACTTCAAGGCCATTCTCTTAATCAATATGCTAGAATTAGGATCTACATCCAATGTTTGACTAATTTTGGGGACATGAAAATAAAATGAAATACATCCATGCCTAAGGATCAACAAATGGATATATGCCAAGATTCCTTTCTCCATCTTTGATATATAGGTCAAGATAGTAATCATATCTTTGATGTTTTTTTTTAATCACCCATATTTAGTAAGTCAACCTTTCATGAGTCACCCTATGCCATCCTCCCATATTTGATGAGTCTATTTATAGTCCACTCATATTTTAGAAACCTTCTTCTATTAGCCCATTATCGAATAATCCATCATTGACCAACAATATATATTTTTCCCATGACACAAAATCTCACATTTTCGTAACTCCCTTCATCTTAAAGCCTTCATTAATAAAGGAAAATTGAAAAAGGTGCTTGTGGACAAAACAATTTAACATATCTTCCATGTAGCTAAACACTTAGCATCTCCTACCATTATAAGAAAATCATAATCAATATCAAAATCACCATTAAAATCAATATTTGCATCAAAGTCTAAACCACTATCAACATTAGATTTAGCATCATCATCCCAATCAAAATCAAGATCTCATAGTATGGGTTACACACCTTTTGTAAATTAGTTTGAAGACATCTTTGATCCTTCCATGGTTTTTGATGAAGTTTCCTTCAGCATGAAATCAAGTTATCCTAGTAGCCTCTAAATGGACTAGGCATCCTTTAATCCTTCCATCAATTTCACCCATGATTTTTATGTTACCCATCCTATCACTTTTCTTAACATCCAATCTCATGTACCATTTAATTGGGACCAAAAAATCAAAAATCATTTGACTTATTCCATAGCAATATATTAGTTTCAAATTTTATGGGGATATAAAACAACATTTAGTTAGAAGAAAATTCCCCTAGTGAAACCTTGTTCGAGGCACTATAGGAAAATCAAGACAAAATTCCTGAAAGTTTAGAAGAAAATTTCCCTAGTGAAACCTTGTTTGAGGCACTAGGGAAAAATCAAAATAAAAAATTATAGTCCCTCAGGAAAAGCCTCTTTGAGGTGCTATTGGACAATCAAATTCTAATTCAACTTAGTCAACAAGACTATGATGGTGAAAACCTCCATGAAGCACAAATAGATGAACAAATCATTTATGAATTATTTTATGAAGACATCATTGAAGTCAATATTGTAAAAACCAAAAATCCAAAAATCATTTACATTACGACAACTCTCAGGTCTAATGAGCTAAAAAAATTTGTGATCTTCATGAGAGAAGTTTTAGAGGTATTTGACCCCCCAATATCCAAAATCATGTTAAGATTAGAACATCCAAAATCAACAATGATGTGTGTTAATGTTATTCCTAATTTCCCTTGGTCCCTCAAAAATTATACATCCCTTCATGATCCTATTCTTCTTCTAAATAATATATCACACCATCACATAATATCCTTAATCCAATGCTTATCATAATTTACCGTCCCTACCAAAACTCTCTTTCATAGAGGCTACATACACACCTTGTTTAGATGTTTAGAGGAAGTAAAATAATTAATCAATGAATATCATAACAACATTAATAAATTCCGCATCATTAGCAGGGCCCTAACAAATAACTTATTAATAATAGGTATGGGATAGATATATAAAAGGGTTAGCGTTATGTATCTCATAACCCTCCAATGATTTGAGATGCCAAATTTAAAAAAAAAAATCAAAATAATAAAATGAAAAAGTAATATAAATAATTCATCAAATGATGAATCATTCTTGTGGTACCATGGGTAAGTATCATAATGAAAACCAAGTTTATGGCATCATGTGTAACTAATTAGTTGTTTTCAAGTGCCTTGACACTTTGGGTCATCTCCATCTGCATTTAAATCCATTCCATTCAAGATATTTTGGCCATGCAATCCTATCCAAATTTTCATCTTTACCCATCCTCTCGTGTTCGACCTTTATTCCATTCTTGACCTTAATTAGGAAGTGGAATATGTTTTGAGCCATGCTTTGGGGAAAATTTGGTATATACTTCAATCATAACATTTACAATTGGACATTTGACTCCCACGTGATATGGTCCTTGGAGTTCCCTAAGCCACTCCCCGTCATCTTCCAAAATATAAAACATCAAATAATCCAAAAATAAAACATCAAATAATCCAAAAAGACGAAAAACCCAAACAAGGCAATGGATCTTCAAAAGAGTTATAAATTGATGGCATATTCTAGGATCGCTATCTTAGTTTATTGAACTATGCCTTAATTATGGCCAATCTTTATCAATTAACTCTTAAACCTTGTTTCTACACTTGGTCACCTAAAATAGGCTCAAATCAAAGATACAAGGCCAACACAAATTCAAGACTCCAATTGGAATTACCAATAATCCAAAAGACTGCACTTAGTACTAACTTTGCCACGGTATTCTCTATAACCCTAGTTCATAATTCCTTTCTTTATACTATAAGTCTGCAAATACAGCATCGAATACATCCATTTTATTAATCTGACTATCCTCTTATGATTGGTCCTTGCAACACCAATGAGAATATACATAGAGACTCAATTACTCTCCTTCCCTAAATTTGATGTGTGTGTATAAACATGAACTTGACGTCTAATTTATAGTCCATTCACAAAACAATTTTACTCTCAAGCTTCTTTACTTTCCGCAAAAAATAGACATTTAGAATTCCATGATCCAAACATAATTAAACAAGAACCAAAGAGAGGTATTAATCATTCAATTCTAAATAAAAAAATTTGCACCTCCTGACAATCTATAACACGGTCAATTATAAATGGTTTTATAAATTCTTTGATTTCATGCAACAACAGAATCAATTTCCATCAATTTGAAAACAAATTGGACTGCGTAATTCTACATGAGGATACTTGTATCACGTACACCTGCAAAATTAGTTACTTCTTACTACTCTCATCCATCCACTCGGGTTATGTAGTCATTTAAGAAACCTGATAAACTTTAAATGATTATTCATAAAGTATATGACCTTTCTGATTTCAATTCCACCTACAATAAAACTCAAACAATAAACATCCACACAAGATAGAGAGAGACACCAGATATAACGTGGAAACCCAATGTGGGAAAAACCATAGAGAATCAATCTCAACTATATTAGTGAGAAAAACCCCACAAGAGCACCATACCCCTTTGCCAATTACAAACCTCAGCTATAATTCATGAGCACCAACCCACAGGAGCTTCAAACCCCTTTTCCGAGCACCAACCCCTTTGCCGATCACCAACCCAACAATAATTCGTGAGCACCAACCCACAGGAGCACCAACCCCTTTGCGAAGCACCAACTCAGTAACAATTCGTGAGCACCAACCCATAAGAGCACCAACCCCTTTGTGTATACCACACACCTATCTCTCAATGTTGCTATCTCAACAAATGATAGATCAATACAACATCACCTTCCTCTCTCTCACTTTTGCTCTTCTAAGCTAGATATAACAAATACAAATCATCTCTCACATCCACATTTACAAATGGCTACTCGAGCCTTTATTTATAGCTTTTCAAATGACATTTGGCCTTCCCCCTTTGTGACCTTTCATTCTTCATGGAAAATGGCGCCAATCTTGGATGACCCTTCATATCCAAGCATTTCAAAAGTCATGTGGTGACCCTTCATGACCAAAAACGTCTTTCCTACTTCTGTCTTTATCTTTGGTGACTTTTCGTATTCCTTTAAGTGTCCTTTCATGAGAAATTTTCCCTTTACTCTTTTGTCTTCACTTGGTGACTCTTGGTATTCCCCAAGATGACTCTTCATGGGAAAATGTGTCCCATCCTTCTTTTGTCTTTATCCTATGACTCTTCGACTTCTCCATGGGCCCTTATTTTGTCTCATATGTAACCAAAAATATATTTGTTAATATTAAATAAATATTAACTCATATTAGCCAAGATAAATAACATTAAATGCAATGGGGCCTTTATCACCAATAATACTAAACCTTTGACATCAATGACAATATTACCAACAACTTTGGCCTTCTCTAGCTGCTCAGCTACAACGCTCACATCCTTCCATCGTTGAATGAGCTTGCTCCTTGACAAGATGCTTCTATGGAAGCTTGATTGACTTAAAGCATACACAGAAAAACAAGACAAAACTGTAGGCTCCCAGATAAATACAAGAATATGAGCTACGGCTCAGACAAATAACTAGATGCCTTATTCAAACTACACATGCTTTTATTGAATGAACACGGGCTCAGCTATTGATGGCCACAAGCTATGGCTCTTTCATTTTTGACTCAAAAATACACTACAACAAAAAACCCTAGCTTGGACAAATAGACTTTCGCTGAGAACTGGTTGGCTCTTCTTTCTTCAATTGGCCCTGCCAAACTTGTGGGTTGGCCCTCCAAACTTGGTCTACTCTCACGATTTCCTCCTTTCAACGGAGCTCTATTGGCTGTGCCTCTCTTCTACTAGGCTCTTGCTCTCTTATCATGCCTCTAGCCTAGGCACTTCCTTTATCCTTCTCACACAAATATGTCATCGGCTTCTACAGCCGGGATTAACACCCATCCAACCCCAGACTTCCACCTATTCCCAAGTTCAATGCCTTCAAATTTTTGACTGGGCTACCACAACCGACGGTGATGAGCTGTGGCTCACACTCTTCTCTGATGTTCAGATGCAATACTCCCTCGATTTGCCTTGTGCCTAACAATAGCTACCACAGATATTCTAACTGCTCTTGCTGGCAGCATTTCACTTTTCTCTGCCAAGACTTAGTTGGCTGCTTCTTCTCACCGCGTTGCTCTTTTCTTACAGTTCTGCTGATTATAGTGACTCTCTACATTGGATCACTTCAATCTTCATAGGATCATATCCTCAAAGCTTTGATACCAATTTGTCAGAAAAAATAGAGCATATAAAAACAGAGCACACTCAGATCGCTATAGCAATTCTGGAAAACAAGAATTTTATTGATTTTCTTGATCTTGCTTCCAATTACAAAGATATGCCCATGGGTCTCTTAAATAGAATTGAAAGCAAACAATATTAGAAAAGCAAACTGAAGACTAATTATAGTTTTTGCATGGAAACTGAAACTAAAACAAATTCTCTAACTATTGTTTATCTAACTGAATGTTAACTGCTGCTGTATGCATGAGAACTGAGGGAGGTAGTTAAACATCAAGTGGAGAAATTATCTCCTGTTAACTTCAATTTCTAACAGAGGAGTCTAAAAATATTGTATGAAATTATCTAAAGTCTAAAAATAATGTAATACCCTATTCGCTAATCTACACTATCATTCCCCCCACCTCCCTTATTACATTATTTTTACATATGTACTCCCTAAACAGCTCAAATTTCACCTTTTCAATGGATTTGGTGGGTATATTTGTTATATGTGCATCTGTTGGGCAGTACTAGAGCTATATCTAGTGGTTTAAGACTTGCTCTTGAATTTATTGAAATTTGACCTCAATGTGCTTGGTTCTTTAATGAAATATATGATTCTTCACAAGCTTTAATACACCCTGATTATCACAATGAATAATAGGTGGCTTCTTTTCACTAAAGCCCATATCAACCAGAATGTAACATAACCCTATTGCCTCGTACATAGCTCCACTTGTAACACGATACTCTATCTTAGTGGATGAGAGGGCAATAATAGTTTTATTCTTACTAATCCACAAGATTGGTCCAGATCTGTGGTGAAATATGTATCCTATCGTAGACTTTCTCTCATCAACAGATTCAACTTAGTTTGAGTCAGTATATCCTTGCAAGAAGAAATGATTATTCTTATTGTATTCTAGACCATACTCACGTGTATCTTGGACATATCTGAAAACATGCTTTGCTACAACCTAGTGAAATTTCTTTGTCTCTTGCATGAATCTAGAGAGATAACTCATAATAAAACATATATCCTATCTAGTGTAGGTCAAGTAGATGAGACTCCTAACGAGCTATCTATAGGGAGTTGCATCCACTTGAGGTGAATCCTGGAATTGAGAGAGTTGTAAACCTTTATTCATTGATGTTGAAAGAGGTTTACAATTTGACATTTTGTACTTTTTCAGGAGTAACATATTTTATGTAGGAGATAAAAATGTGATTCTATTTCTGCCATATCTCCTAGCCAAGATAGTAATGGAAAAGCCCCAAATCATTCATGTCGAAGGATATTTTGAGATCATTCTTCAAAATATCAACTAGATCTTCTGATCTTCTAGCGATCACAAGATCATCCCCATATAAAATAAGAATGACAATTTATGTCCCTACCTTGTACAAGTTGAAATTTGAGGGGCTACGAGTAAAACCATGCTGCAAAAGGTGATCATATCTCTTGATGTATCATGCCCTAGGAGCTTGTTTTAGTCCATATAGTGATTTGATGAGAAGACATACCTTTTTAGGATGCTTTTCATGAATAAATCCTTCTGGTTGGGCCATGTATACTTATTCTTTGAGATCACCATTTATGAAAGCACTCTTAACTTCCATCTAATAAAGTTTTCATCCATTTTGTGTTGTCAGTGTATAAACAACTCTGATGGTCTAGATCTTCATAGCGGGTGTAAAGGTCTCTTCATAGTCAATGCCTTCTTTCTGAGCATATCCATTTTCTAAAAGTTGTGCTTTATACTTGTTGATGGATCTCTCTACCTTAAATTTAGTTATGAACACCCATTTTCAGCCTATGGGTTTATTTCCAATAAGCAGATCGACAAGTTCGCAAGTCTGATTCTACATGAGTGAGTCATATTCAACAACCATGGCTTTCTTCTATTTTAGTTGACATAGTGCTTCGCAAACATTATCAGGTTTAGATCTATCAACTATTGTACTCAAGAGTGTAAAATTTACCTCATTTCTTATCTAACTCCTTGTTCTAACTTTGGATGAAGTACGTTGGGGAGTTTGTACATGGGAATCTTTGATGGTTCTTTGTAGCCACTTCGAATGAGAACTTTGCTTCTGATGCGAAGAATTGCTTTGTGAGGAACTACTTGGTAGATATTCTAATTCTACAAGATCAACATACAATTCCCCTTATAGCTCATCTTCTCTATGGGAATTCTACTCATAATTTGATTCAAAGATTAAATGGTGAGAGGTGATGTTGATTCTTGTTTCTACATCACTGAGTCAAAGGATAACTCATAAAAAACCACATCTCTACTTTCATAGATTTTATTCATCTCAGGATCCTTGAGATGGTATGCCTTAGAGGTAGTGCTATAGACCAATAGGATGCACAAGAGTGTTTTTTACTTGAATTTCTTCCTCTTTTAAGTTGGGACATGCATATATGTTGTGAAATGGAACACTCATAGATGAGAAATCGATAGATATTTACCACTCCATACCTTTTCTGGCATTTTATCCTTTAGAATCTTCTTTGGTGCCCTATTAAAAAGATAAACAACTCTCTAAACTACTTCTACCTAATATCATTTATCTAACTTTGTTATTGATTGTATGTAATGAGCCATTTCCATCATTGTGCAATTGTGTTGCTCAATAATGCCATTCGGCTAGGGTGTGTAGGGAGCAATTACACTATTTGTGATGCCTTGTTGGTTCAAGAATGCCAAGAACTTCTTTGATGTGAATTCCCCCCTTGATCTGAGTGAAGGTAAAGAAGAGATTGTCTGGTCTCCTTGACAACCTACTGATAGAAGACTTGGAAATGGTAAAGGGCATCACTCTTATTTTTTAAGAAAAAAACCCATGTCTTTCAAGAGTAGTTATCCAGAAACAGTTGGAAGTACTTGTATCTTAAAAATAAAGTAGGTAATGAGTTATTCAAATTGGTATGAACAATCTTCAAATATTTTTTGACATGAAAGGATCTTGATTTGAATCAATCCCTATGTTGTTTAATTATAAGACATCTAGGACAAATGAGCAAGGAACTGGACAACTTGGGATGTCCATGTACCATCCCTTTTGAACATAGTTGGTACAAAGATCTAGCAGATAGATGACCATAATGGTAGTGTTAGAGAGTAGTAGATTTTATTGTAGAGATAGATAGAGCTACTACAAAAGATGAAACAATATTTAAAGTAAATAATTTAACTTTCAAAAATGCTCTATCAAAAATTGTACCTTTTTGTGAAATCAAGTAGGTTTTGATGTCATTATCAAAAATAAACTCCACCTTTAGATGATTTTTCAAAATTTGACTGACTGATAAGAGGTTACATGTTAATCTAGGAATATATAGTACCTTTATGAGTGTGCATTTTCATGTACTAAGAGGAATGGTGACTTGGCCTATTACTTCTACAACATATTCTTTATTACCAGTGATCCTAACCTGATCTCCAATGGGTTGGTCTAACAATAAATCAAATAGCTTCCTATTGCCTAACATGTGTTTAGTGGCATCTAAGTCTATCAACCAAATATTCCTCATGGGCTATGAGATCTGGGAGACTATCACTAAGTTCTTATCTTCTTCAGGCGTCTCCTCATCAAATCTATCATCATGTTGAGAAGTGAGATATCCTTTCTGTTTCTACTCATGGGACGTATTTTCAATTTTTGAGAATCATCATGCCCTGATGTGCTTTATTTAATGGTAGACCCTTATTTTTGGCCATTATACTAGAAATTGTCCATGTCGTGAGTGTTAATTTGATAGATATGACACCATCTCTTTGACTTTTGTGATTTTTGATGTCAAGATAGTTATTTTTTTTATTTTGTGGTTTCTTATCTGGAGGTCCCTTATGATATTTCTGACCTCATTACGACTTCAAAATAAGAGCTTTATCTTGTAACTCATCCTGGATTGAGTTGATGGCTTCTTTTTGCTGTAACAGGTTCACAGCGATTCGAATAACACTGTTTGCTTAGAGATGTTCAACGTCATGATGAAAAATCTAAATTTGGAAGAAAGTGTTCTCAAGGTGATTTGGATCAAGAGTTGATCATCTACCATCTCACTGAGTGCTAACAACTCTATTTGCACCTCAACCACTCGATGTAATAGTTCTTCAACTTTCTCATCAGACTCCATAGAAAGTGTGTGATGTCTCGATTGTAGATGGAGGATATTCATATTGTTTTTCACCTCATAGATGGTTGCTAATTTATCCCATGTTGTCTTTGCTATGTTAGCATCCCTAACATGTGATTGCACATCATCAATGATGCTTAGCATAATCAACATCAAGGCTTTAGCATTAGTTGTTTCATATTTTATGAGTGCATCAAGATCAATAGGGACTTATGCAGTTCCTGTAACGATGTCCCATAGTCCTTCAAACTAAAGGATGATATGCGTCTTCATTTTTTAGGTGCCATAATTCATCCCTTTGAGAATTTGGAGATCTGATAGAAATAATTTTGGAGTAGACATTGTATAAAAAAATAAATTATTTTAGTGCTATGAAATAGAATTACAAGTCTTTTTACTCATTGGTGGGAAAATTAAGTTTGGATATGAGCACGATAATTGCATGCTAAGAGGCAGAGATGATTCTTGGGGCATTCAACCTCATCTTCACAGTCTACATCGTATCCAATTTTGAGTTTTGCTTGTATTTTCTTTATTTGGCAGCGTACATCGAATAAAAAATATTCAATAAGTCCTTTATGGATAAACTCATCAAACTAAAGGTTACTACATTTATAGAGCGCTTCTCGCAAGGCAAAGTACAAACCGGAGCTCTCCTGAGAATTACTATGGTTTTCCACTGCCTACGAGTCTCCTTGGTGGCTTTCAATGGTTTCAACACTAGACATACGTGGCGGTCTCCACAGAGTTCATTTCAGCTTCACAGGTTGTTTCGATCACTTTGGGCATTGTTCTTGCTCTTAATAACGTATCCTCTTCAGCCCTAAAAAGATGGTGGGATCACAATGCCCCAAGCATCTTTTCCTACTATGTTATAAGTGAAACCAATGGATAGTCGATGCACATGATGGTTTGGTCAAGAAGAACCAAAGGCAAATTCGGGGGTGTGTCTTCTCGATTTTTACATGGAAAAAACAAAGGACTATTTCTTATAAAATGGTCGAATAAAAATTTCATACATACCATAACAGCACCGTCGCTTAAGGCTTAGATGGCCTCCTAAATAAGTGAGTTCTCCTTCTGTACTTAGGACTGTGTGAATTAAAGATTCGAATACACCATGTTCATCTTTGGATTTCCTCCTTCATGGCTTGTGTAATGGAGTTCAAGACTGTGATAACAGTCACCACCTTCGAAGATTGTGTCCTCTATTCAGGGCTGCATGCAACACAGTCATCTTATATATAACAAATTTCTCTTGCTTGATATTTGGCTACGTCTAATATCCACTCCTTACAAAACTAAATGAATTCCTCCAGAGTTGGGTGACATTTAATATTATGCTTCTCTCACATCATGAACCGCTCTCAAGTCCTTTTCGGCTACAGGTTTATCAATTTTTGTATTCACTCTGCAGGCGTCGACCAAGTTATAACACAACACTGCTTTCTTCTTGCATTGAATCTTCTACTGCAGGCTTGCATCTACTTTACTGCTTAGGTACGCTACCGTTCTTACTTCCTTAGGGGATGCTCTGATACCAAACTTATTATGAGGCCAAAATCGATTGATTTATTCATGAAATGCAAAGCAGAATATATACAAATATGTTTGTTGAAAATAGATAACAAACCACCATGAAAGGAGGATATTAGAAGCATCATAAAATAGAAACTGGTATAGGGAGGATTCTAGAAAGATCGTACGGAATTATCTAAAGCCTAAAAATAATGTAATATCCTATTCTCTAATCTATGCTATCATATTTATGTAACAATATTCTTCTAATCTTAGTTACATAGGCCATGATTTTCTCAACCACCCATATGACTATTTCTTATACATATCCTGACATACACTCCTTCCTACACTCAACTTATTCGATTGACTCATCACCCACGTTCACATTCCTTATTGGGTGCAAATTATGCATGCTTACGAAATGTTGAACTTTTATAAATAATAAAGAACTGCTCCTAAAAGACCTAACAACATTTTACAAGTTTGAATACGTTTTTGGAGGGAAAAACTCCCTTTACAAACAAAATATGCATTTTTTTAGGGAAACTCCCTAAAACTAAACAAGGCTTCTTAAGACTTATTCAAACCAAAAGAAGAGTTTATTTGCAATCCCCTGATGCTCCTACATCAAACTTCCTATGTAAAAAAAAATTGATCTCTTGATATAAAGGCTTCTTCCTCCTTTTCTAGTTTTTATTTAGCTCCTTTATTTATTCTTCTCTCCTCCTTTTTTCTGGATGATCTTCTTGAATCAACTTCTCATATAAGTGAACATGTATTTTTGGTCCACATTTTGTTCTTTTCCTTAGAATTTTATCCAAATTCTCCTTCAACTTTTCAAATTCACCTATACAAACATAACTCAACAAACTATTAAATATAAAATTTGAGAGGCTTGGGTCTCATCATACTCTTTTTGACTCCTCACTTGCTCATTCAATGAGTTTTGCTTCTCTTTAAATAATACTTTATTGTTTATGGCATCTTCCAACAATTCCATCTCTTCCTCTAACTATTCAAAATTTACATAAACAAATACATTGCGAGAAAATAAACTTTTATTCTTGGGTTCTCCCTTTAATTATTCCTATTCTAAATTAGATATCTACATTACAAAAAAATTATTCTCTTATTATTCATGGTGCATCTTTGGTTCTTCATCTCGTTCATCCTCTATCTTGAGGATCTCCTTTTCTTCATGATCTCCTTCAAATAATAAAGCCTCAAATTGACCCATTGATTCATCCATTATCGTAATTGCATACACACACTCAAACAAAAATTCAGATTCAAAATCATGAGGCTCATTTTCCTCTTCTTCTTTTCCAATCTCATCTTATTCTATCATTGATCCTATCTTTGGTTCACATATATACACTTTTTTATTGCTTTCTCAACAATTTCTCCTTTTTTTAAGGAAATTTTCAACTTTTGCCTTCAAATTCTTTCCATCATTTTTTTCAATTGGCTATTTCACTTTCTTTCTCATCAACAACTTATTCCATGGGTCATTCTTCATTTCTATCATGAGTTTTACCAGTGCTATTCTCTACTTCAAGTCTTCCATTTCCCTTTAGAAGTCTTCCTCTTTTAGTTTCCTTCTCTATTCTCTTTCTCTTTATTTCTTTTGTTGGTCATTTACATTAGGAAGCTCTTTAATCACTCTTTTCACCATCTGCACTCTCTCAACCAAGTCTATTTCACACTGCGTCATCTTTTTATCCAAACTCTCTCTTTGGATCAATCCCCTGAGCAATCACTTTGCTCCTCCGTAAGCTTCACTATTTGGTTTTGACTACCTTACCACCTTCTTTTTGAAATTTCCTATGACTTAACCATTAAAATATTATCACTTTAAACAAGATTATAAACTTATTAAAATCTTATCCCAAGCTCTGATACCAAAAATTGATGGCATATGCCAAGATCACTATCTTAGTTTATTGAAATATGCTTTAATTATTGCCAGTCTTAATCTATTAACTCTTAAACCTTTTTTTTCCACTTGGTCACCTAAAATAGGATCAAATAAATTGTACAAATCCAACACAAGTTCAAGACTCCAATTGAAATTACCAAATTACCAAAATACTGCAGTTAACACTAACTCTACCACGGTATTCTCTATAGGCCTGGTTCAAAATTCATTTCTTTATACTATAAGTCTGCAAATACAACATCAAATAGATCTATTTTATTAATCTGACTATTTTCTTATGATTGGTCTTTACAAGACCAATAAGAATATACATAGAGACTCAATTACTCTCCTTCCCTCAATCTGATATGTCTCTAAACATGAAATTGACATCTAATTTACAGTCCATTCATAAAAAAAATTTACACTCATGCTTCTTTAATTTCCACAACAAATAGACATCTTTTCAATTTTGTGATCCAAAGATAATTAAACAGGAACCAAAGAGAGGTATTAACAATTCGATTCCAAATAAAAAAATTTCGCACCTTCTAACAATCTATAACACAGTCAATTATAAACGATTTTACAAATTCTTTGATTTCATGAAACACCAGAATCAATTTCCCTCAGTTTGAAACAAATTGGACTGCACAATTCTGTATCACGTATACCTACAAAATTATTTACTTCTTACTGCTCTCGGCCTTTCACTCGAGTTACGTAGTCAAGTAAGAAACCTGAGAAACTTTAAATGATTAATCATAAAGTATATGACCTTTCTGATTTCAATTCCGCCTCTAATATGAGTTTAAGATTCTTATCTTACCTCTCTGATCTTCTATCTGACGTCATACAACTTTTTATACATATACGAACAAGGCCATGCACAACTTTGTTAATTTTGTATCCTTTTCTGAACCTTCTTCAAATTCTAAAACAGGTTTTAATGTTCTAAAGAATCTCTTAAACCATATGCTCGGTTTTATCTCCTTATCCGGACTGTAGTTAAACTTAAAAAATGTCTTAGATTTATTTAATCACGATCATGTTCACAAAATACATATAAATTATTGACTACTCTGACGTTTTTCACAGTCTTCCTATATAAACATCTACAAGTCCATCCTTGACTCAGTCGGCAATAAATTACTCCACATGGTTTATTTCAATTCAAAAACTCTTAAAATGACCTTTAAATAATAACAAGCGACTGTATTCAAGATTTCAAAGGATGTCAAAGACTAAAATTGAAGATATTCGCATTTTCTAACAACTAGAGTCTCACAGACCAGCCGAAAACTCAGTTTCCAATATATATCTTGCATATATTCTTTCCTTACTTACTTAGCAATGTTCCACCTACTTATCTCTATTTATTGGTAAGGGAAGCTTACTTCCTAATAGATATAATGAGAAACAGTTTCGAATCATGTTAAATATGGAATATATCTATACCATTGAGTATGCCCTACCTAATTTACCTACTTTATAATGATGTACATACCTTACCTACTTGAGTATGTCCTACTTGAATGAATACCTGAGACATAACTTGATCTTGACTATTCCATATCTACGTTCTTGTAATTGATATGCCATACCTACTTTAAACTACTTGAGTATGCCCTACCTACCTATCCTTCTTTCCCTACCCAATTGAATACATGAGCCATATATTGATATTGAATACCCATACTTAATCCTAATTATATTTATCTTACCTGAGATATATCTTAAATACTCGATACATGATTGAATAACTAA